>SCHK01321547.1:0-14100 GCA_004124795.1 Poropuntius huangchuchieni
CACCAGCTAATAAATTTGAGCAAAACCATTCATTGGGAAAATTTTAAGCACTGCGAACTAAAGATTTTTGGGTAACACTGCTTAAAATTGCATGTGAAATTTACTTAAGAAAAGGGATGCAAAAATGATGCACTATATTCTTAAGTAAATCTAGCATATTATTTTTTTCAGTGAATCTTTTTACGCACTCTTTCACAGATTGGAGAGCCTCTGCCCATCTTTACTTCTGAGAGACTCTGCCTTTCTAGGACATCCCTTTTATAGCTAATCATCTTACGGACATGATGTCAATTAACTTAATTAGTTGCTAGATGTTCTCCCAGCTGAATCTTTTCAAAATTTCTTGCTTTTTTTTCAGCCCTTTGTTGCCCCCTTTTTTGAGACCTGTAGCTAGCATCAAATTTGAATCGAGCTCATTTAGTGGATAAAAGTGTAAAATTTCTCCATTTAAACATTTGTTATGTTCTTTATGTTCTATTGTGAATAAAATATTGTGATTTAAAAGTCTTTTAGTTTTCATTTTATTCAAATTTTAAAAAATGTCCCAACATTTATGGAATTCGAGTTGTAAATACACTGAAAGTTACTTTAGTTGAAAGCATCTTCCAAATACATAAATGAAAATTCTTCCTAGGAAGACAATGAACTTTACTTTATCACTTTGTGTAATGTACAAAAGTTTTCTTACTGCATAGCTTGAGAACCAATGGAAATCAAGTACTAATTAGGCTCTCCAGAAACATAAATGTAAGACCTATTGAATATGGCAAACTGGAAAGCAAAGGCTTAGTTTGACCTTTACAGTAAAATAATGAATACATTACTGGTCTTTCTAGTAAGGAATTAGAACAGTCTTAAAAACTGCTTATTAAATTATTTTTGTGAATGAACATTTTGCAAATTCTGCAAGGTTTATGTATACTTATGACCTCAACTTATTATATACTTTGCAGCTATGTGTTGCTGATACAATATGTACAGTACCTAACTCACACTGATACAAAAAAAAAAAATTTTCAAGCACATAAATGTAGAACAAGTTAATAAAAGTTGTAAAAAAAAAAACAATTACAGAACATTCAATAATGCAAAGAAGTAATTATGTTCAAAAAGTTTTAGAATATGAGTTTGAAGCCAGACATTGCTATTTGCGACAATGACTCATTTCACTAATGACAGAAAAATATAGAATGCTATTTACAAATCAAATTTAACATGGTGACTGCTCATGGTGAATCATGTGTCTTCATAATGAGCCCAGACATGAGGGGAGGATATGAATATTCACGGCTGGAGCCCCGCCCCTCCTGCCGAGAGAAAACTGGAGGGAGAGCGCAGGTTGTGTCCTTAATGAGGCTTGTCAACGTGAGCGGGCTTCATCCATTCCCATTCCCTGCAGCTGCCTGGAGATGTATGAAAACAGCTCCGCCATGGCCACCAGTATGCGTTATTACCCTGCATTAGTGCATGATTAGCATCTCAGAATCTAGCAGGTGCTGCACTCATGCAGGGAGCCTTTTACAAATGCTGCTGCTGCACGAGTCTTGGCCTCAGTAAAAATAACATTATTTGTCAAAACGTTACCATCAGAATCAATAATGTCTGGAAACTAATCTGAGATCTACAGAGACCATAGTTTGTCATTTTGTCTAAAAATTAGCATGGCAACATGTTGGCAGATGACAATGTGGATGAGAAATCAAATCAAATCACCTCAAACCAAGTTTCTACAATCAGACAATACTAAAATGTAGCATGTTTTTATTAGTGTCACATCACAAGCTTCCAACACCACACCATAAGATGATTTCAGAAACATGTTGAAGGTTTTCTTGAGTAGCTGTATGATAAAATTCAGTACTGATTAGTTCTAGATTATCTAACCTGGAAGTAGGTGAACTGCGAGTGGTAGAGATCAGGGTAGATGTGCAGGGTGGTGCCCACTACAAGCAGAGACTCAAACTTGTGGAGAGAGGAACTGATGTAGCCAGTGAAGCCCAAACACCAGATTTTCAGCAGGGCTTCCAAATCAAACAGCACAGTGAAGGCAACCTGAAAATGACAGAAAGAGACAATGAGAGGCAGGAAGCATGATAATGGAGAGCTGTTCCTTGTGTGCCCATTTCTTAGTAATTGCTTTTTAAGTATCCCTAGAGCCTTTGGTTTTTGCAAAGGGAACACGTATGTGAATACATGCACATTCAAACAAAGAGGGCTGAAGAACCATTTCCATTCAAAATAACTCTGCTTTTTCATGTATAAGATACAATATATATGAAGGACATAATGGGAAATTAATGCAATCTCAGTGAGATGCATTAAGGCAAGGGAATGTCAACAGACGACGGAAAACAAAAGTAGTATTTCCCCAGTTTTCCCCCATTTGGTCTGGTCCAAATAAAGAGCAGCGTGGATTAATGATGAGATGGATCGGTCTGTGAATATGTGGGGTGCCTCTTCCTCCTTATCTCTGTCTTTCAGCTTGGAGTGGGCGGGTGGCCACACTCCTCTATCTGTCTTTGTTCCCACTGTGCCACCTGCATACTGATTGCAGAGGCAGTGCGTGGCAAACAGGACACATATACACACACATATACACACATACCAACCAGGCGCTCGCTAAAATGGAGTGTTGCCCACAAGCTGTTTGCGCCCACGTTGTCACTCAGTTGATTTAATCTCAGGGTTTTTAAGGCGACAGAAAGTGATGAGGATATGTATATATGAGCTTTCAGCAAAATCTGATCTGCTGATGCGTTTGAGTGCAATAACAATATAAGGGTTCTTCTGCCCATCTCATAACTCAAGATAACAGTGCAAAATTGTGTCTTTTAAAACTAATAAACATTGCCAAGACAAAGAAAGCGCAGAAAACCCATCCCAGAAAAGTTTATTATCAAGTAGCATCTTGACACTGAATATCTGTAAAAGACGTGAAGATTTTCACAGTGGGATTTAAATTATGCAGCACTCGTAGCACCTAGCATGAAAAGTGATCAGGGTGTGACTAGTCACATCTGGGGCATCCATTTTTAAGCATCAGATATATGCTGTGTCCCAAATAAAATCTTAAATAAAAATTATAAGAAATTAATGTAATTTTTGTATATGAATTTCAGCTTTATATTTTTAACTCTGTTCAATTTATCCCAAAAATTGGACATAAAATAAAATAAACTTTATGGCATTTTACATGGTATTTTATCTAAAGTATAGTTAGCTATGTGTAGTTTTATATAGGTTATATGTTTACATTGGTTATTTAGGTATACGTAAATATGTACCTATAGGTTATATGTATCTTTATATATATATATATATATATAATTTTTTTTTTTTATATGATTATATGGTCGTCTATATTTTTATAACATTTCCATCCCACATACAGCAGAATGACAATAAACTTGAATTATATCTTAAAGGGTTTGTTTGAACTAAACCTTTAAACAACAGATGTCCTTCTCATCTCAAATTCACTCAGTAATATAGCATATTTAACAATTGTTAATAATCACTGTGTTTTAGCAAAAGCTCATTTTGCTTTTGCAAAATTGCTGCACAATCAACAAGTTTCTAAGAATCAGTTTTGACAGGTCTTACCTCAGCCAGGTAGAACTCGTCATTGGTAAGTTTATGGTCCTCGCCCCTGTGGTAATTGCTAGCAGCTACAATCACGTCAACGGCCACCATACTGAGGATGAACATGTGGAAAACTGAAGATCGCATCAGTTGCTGCAGAAATAAAAGATCAGACACAGTGTTGCTGTTAGTTTAGAAACATGCTAACACAGTCCTTTTGAGGCATGTCAGTGCAGACAATTTTGTGCATATATATTTTAACTGTTCAACTTCTATTCTTAGAACTGCCATACTGAGCAATTTCTTTAATTATGTTTTATTTGTGTGTGCTACAGTACATTTCTTCTTGCTTTTAATGTCTCTAGATGTATATTCTCCCTTATGAAATAGAAGGCTGACTCCTTTCTCATACTGAGTGTAGCTGCCGGAAGAACATTATTTTCCACTTGATTCTCCACTCTTGTATAATGGAACCTTTTAATCACAGTAAGGACTGAGCCAACTAAATGGACCCTCACTGCCTGAGCCCTCAGCAGGCCAAATGAACCCATCTCAGGCCCATTACAGACCCAGGAACATGAGGCAGGAAAGACAACTTAATTTAAGCCCAGACTGAGCCACCTGTCTGCTGCCCATGAAATCTGTCTCCACTTGAGACTGTGGCAGGTATTTTTCCTTCTAAAAGTTAGAAGCTGCAACATTGGATGAATTATAATGGAGGTATTTGATTTGAAAAACAACATTAAACTCAAGCAGCATTATAAAGAAATGTTCCTGCCACAAAACATGACATCTGGAGCACTGTAATTTTATTTGTTTTTTTGCTTTTTATTTTAAGACATTTCTGATTATTGCCATTAAAAGGCTCCAGAAGCCCATTTCTTCTCACTCCTGACTCTGCCAAGTTCCTTCCGGTGAAGGAAGAAAAAACACTGACTAATAAGAGATAATCTTTTGGGTCATGTGTCTGGAAGCCAGCATTTTAGATAAACAGCTGTCGCTGGAGCTGATATCATGGATTTCTGAGTACAAAACACAACATAAAGCCATAAAGGTAGCAAACAAACAGGAGTGATATGAAAATAAATTACTGACAAAATGAGAATGTGTTTATTAATATATATTTATACTACACATCCCTAACATGATTTTATTAAAACAGCTTTGCTATTATTACTAACAGTACATTTCTATTATTGTCATCACACAGTTAGATTTTCCTATATAACCCTAGCAGTAAAAGAGAATGAATATACAAGCACATGAAATTTGCATCGACTGTATTTTGTGTTAAGGTGAGTGAAATATGCATTAAGCTGGAGGCTGTATTAATTTAAAGCAAGTGACATTTGTATTATCAGATGGGTCCATACCGGCTCTTTCTATGGTTTAAATTGAAAAAACGTAAAAAAAATAATCAATTACTCCATGCAGAAAATAAGTGCAAGTTCAATCTTTTTTGTGATGACATGTTTACAAGCAAACTTAAATAAATATTATTATTATTTTTATTATTACTGAATTGGAATTCCAGGTAAAATACAATACCCACAATTCTGAAGGAGATCCACCAACCAGAAAAGTAATTGTTGCCATGGAAACAAGAATCTGGGGAACAGAGCTCAACAGTGACCACCCACTCCCATAAAGCTATACACATGATGTAATAGTCTCATTACACTCTGAAAGAATTTATATATTTGCATACATTTCAATAGTCTGCAGTAAACTTCAAATATATGGTACTTCTGACCCTTTTACATAATTTGCAATGCTTCAAAATAATGTGATTACTGGCAGACAGTGGACAGGATGAAGTGTTTGGGAAACCTGTTTGGAAGCAATATTTCTATTTCAATAATTCTGCTTGGTGCCCCTAGTGGCACAAAACGTACACACTCTACCTTTAACTCCAATTCACCAGCTATGTACACACAGAGGAAATACCCAACATGACCAGTGACCAGTGACAGAGAGCCAATATCTATTTCACTGCAGTGTCATGACACAGTGGATGGCACTTGTATAAGCGCTCACAGCTTGGGTGCATTTATGTGTTATAAAACAATGAGAAGACACCAAAGAGATACGGATAAAATGCAACATGTACACTCAACTGTCCAAATACATGAACACAGCTTGTGGGTGGGTGGAAAATCTCAAACGAGCTGGAGAGAGAGGAAATGAAAAAGAGACCAAAAAAACAAACAGAGGAAGGACCTTTTGGAAGACCAACAGAAAGAATCCCACATATTTTGGAACAGCCAAAAGAGTCAATAACAATTATATAAAAGTGATTATACTCCTCTTTAATAGAGAAAGAAGGAGGTAAAAAAAGTCTTCTGTACAACAGCATCGAGTTATTGCTTTTGCTTAATTTGTCTGTACTGATATATCTATCTAATAAACCTAAAAAGGAGTATTATTTTATTACTTTATATACATGTAAAGCATTTAGGGCAGGCACTGTCTTCCTTACAGACCACTTTTTGACATTAGTCACTTATTCAAATTGCGGAAAGCAAAAGACAGCAAGTAAATAGAAAATGGTTTAATAAGCAGAGAGGTGAAAGACAGAGAGATTCTGTGGCAGGGTTCGTAGACAGAGACATAAAAAGAGACATTCTCCCTCCGGGTTTGACAGCCAGACTGGGCCACATGTGGAACAATGCGGCCCCACACCACACACAACCTTCAAAATAAAGCTTGCCTTTGGAAAGACAATGGCAAAAAGGGCATACAAGAAGAGATTATCTAAGAACAGATTTTCTCTTCTTCTTTGTGTCCAGAGGCCGTCCATCTGCCCAGAGAGATATATCGACTGCGGTTCCTTAGACTTGTGTATGTTGTAAATAGAAGTTAACGGTTTTTGTAATTGACAATTAAACCATTCCTAACCCTGCTAGGGCTCTGTTTGGATTGCAGTACAGTAATCTAAAAAAGCCAATGACTTGAACGCATGACATAGTTTTCTCAACAACTAGTCAAGTTGAAGCCCTACAAGCAAGTCCACAAAAGAAGGTGTGCTCTCTACTTGTCAAAAATGTCATTTAAATTTAAGTATTTACTCATAAAAATCCCCTCTGTATTACTTCACTTTCAGTCTTTGCAGTTTTCTTTGACCATGACCTATGTCTCTATGCGTACCAAGGCTGCATTTATTTGATCACAAATACTATAATATAATATTATAATATATTATATATAATATTATTATACACAGTAATATTGTGAAATATTATAATTTAAATTGTTTTTCTGTTTTAATATACAGTATTATAAAACTGATCAATTTATTACATTATCAATATTGAAAATTGTGTTGCTGCTTAACCTTCTAGTGTAAACCATGATACATTTTTTTCCAGATTATTTGAATAGAAATGTTTTGTATCTATGCAAAAAGTACTAATTTATTATTATTATCATTTTTTTTTAGTTCTCAGCCCAAATAGTAGTGTAGGTATATTACTATTAATGCATAAAGGACTTGTAGAGCTCCAGGAAATGTAGCTAGTGTCTTACAGTATATCTCGAGGGAGAAAGATGAGAGAAGGACAGTGGCAGTCTGGTCTGTCTGCTGCTCTGGTCTGGGATCACAGCTCAGAATTCAGCGAGCAGCCTCTATGACTAATACGGGACATGACAAAGCAGTTTGACATTTTCAGCTTCTCAATGTTGGTTTTCCCTAGGGTTTTTCGGCTGAAGGGGGACTAACAGGTGAGTCCATTTTCTCAGGGCCCTTGACTTCAACCAAAAAATGTTCCTGGCTTTCTGAAAGGCATGTTTTATTGCAGGGTTTGAGAGCTTGCTTGTGCAATTCATCCATTGTCTACTTCAAGACTCGTCTGTGATGTGACGCCTATTTCTCTTGTATGGAGAACATAAAAACAGCACTGTCAATGCACTCAAGGTGTGGTGGCCTACTTCTTCTGATGTTGCTGGTGCCACATGAATACCTAGCAGAGCTGTCGCAATCAATTAAATAGCAACCTTTGAGAGGGCGGGATGCACCTCTCTCTCTATTTCATTGCATTTGATGCAGCCCAATTTGTATGCTCCAAATCTTCCTCCAAAAAGACATTCAGAGCATCTTGTTACTGCTCCTCCTCGTATGTTTGAAACTTCAGGCTTTACACCTGTCAGCTGACACACAATTAGTGTTCTTTACAGTAAGGTGCCTGTCATGCTTCATCAGTTCTGTGCCAGAATCAAAGCCAGCAACAACTCAAAGGGAAGAACATTTCTTTATCATTCAGCGCACGTCAGTGGCATTTGACCAAACATTTACTCATTCTTAAAGGAATAGCTCCCCCAAAACTCTTATCTTTTACCCACCCACATAATTCCAAATTCATATTATTTTTTTTTTTTCTGTGGAACACACAAGAAGAAAGTTTGAAATATGTCCTGGTTGCTCTTTTACATGCCATTAAATGGAGACATAAAAGCATTAGAATTCATCCTTGTGTCCTTTTTTTCCTTCTGAAGTCATACAATATTTTTATGTGAGAAATTTTTGTTATTCACTGAAAACTTGACATCCGCCCTAGCCTTAACTGTTAAGGAGAAAGGTAGCAAACAAATTTATGATGAATTTATGAGCAAATCGTGTTTATCTTTACAAAGAATTGGTTAGTTCAGTTCACAAAACCAGTCTGAATGAATGTTCACAAACTGTACTGACTGTTTCTCACACAAAGCTACTGTACAGTATGACTTGAGACACAATTCGTGTGTACCAATTATTGATACTTTTATGGTGGTTTTGTGTCTTTTTTAAAGCTCGAAAGCTTTAGTCCCCATTTAATTTCATTGCTTGGAAAATAACTTGCGCACACAAATATAGCTCACAAGACATTTGCACCAATTGTATGCTGTTCTTTATCACACATGTTCTTAGTATGAAAACAAGCAGCATAAACATTCTGTCAAACATCTCCTTGTGTTTTAGAGAAGAAAAAAATCATGCAGGTTCTGATGTGAAGATGAGTAAATTTGAACAGAAATTAATTTTTTTGGGTGAACTGTCCCTTTAAGCTAAACTGAATTTAATGGGAAAAGTCCAGCTTTTATGGACTCTAATTAAATGGAGTAGAAGAACAAAGAACAGAAAGATGAAGTAGATGCAGCTTATTTAAAAAAAAAATAATCTTAAAATGTGAAAAATTGTTTGAGAGTTTATCTGTCTGTCAACAACAGATCAGCAAAGACAAATGAAGCATCCAGCACATCTAATACTCTATATTTAAGTCATCAGCAAACTGAGCGTTACAAAAGCATTTTTTGTGAACTCCATAGGCATACCCTGACACTTTTGCTCCATTGTTTAATTAGAAAATAGGAACAAAAATAGCTGATGGGAGACCAGCAGTGCTCAAATCCCACCGCTTATCGAAGTTATTACTGCAGTGAGGTGATTCATGCTCTGTCTGGGACCTGCTGGTTAATTAAAGCTGACTGTCCTCCAGAATTCTCCAGCCACTGTTTAAGACCGGGTTAGGGATGCAGACGGGCTGGGTGCTGAGCATCACGGCTGCGGTTGTTGATTAGGTATGCTTATAGCTGGGAGAAATAGGTCCCTTGGGAGAAATGAGTGTTGCAGGGTCAGAGGTGGGGTAATGGAGGGTTTCTTCTATATAAATAACCTTGGCGTGGGTGCGTAACGGGTGACTGCAGAAGCCAAGGTGCTTCCTCTATGGGCGGCACGTTCTGATTAAAAGGGTTATCAATCATGACGTGTAAGGATTTCAACACAGAGTTGCAGAGTGGGAAAGATACTGCATGATGAGGAAACTGCTCTTCATTGAACTGTATTGTAATTCCAAATGACTAACCACCTGTGTTAAGCTCAATCCACTGTAAATTTAGTCCAAGACGTTAATGTGGCTATCAGAATATATAACTTTATCGTGAAAACTTTCACATTAAAAGGACGGTTTGCCCAAAAATAAAAATTCTGTCATCACTTGCTTACTCTCATGTCATTCCAAACCTCTTTGTCTTTCTTTCTTCTGTGTAAGAAGACATTTTGAAGAATGTTTTAATTGTTTTGACCCATATAATGAAAAAAAAAAAAAACAGGGGTGGCTTGATACCACTTTTTTAGAACCGATCCCGATCCGATACCACAAATTCTTGTATTACACACAATCTACTAAATATAGATAACTTTCTTATAAAGAAAAAATAACAATAATCTATGACAAAAATACTATTATAAACTAGGTTAATGGATAATTCAGTAGCAAAAGTTACACTAGAAAAATCATGCGTGCACAATAATTTTATAAAATGTAAACTATTAGTAAAAAAAAAAAAAACATTATTTAATGAGCAACAAATATAAGTACAACGAGGTATCGAGTTACTAATACTTTTTAGGCACCGACTGAATTGCCTCGTACGGAGCAGTCTGCTCTTTATAGCTCTCATGGTACTGTAATACACTGATCAGTCTGCACAGTCGGTCCACGTCAAGTCAAACACACCTACTAGTTTACACGAGATGTGGCTCACACGTGAGGTTTTAGTGTGAATGCATCCCAGCACCCTCAGATGTAAGGCTACATTTACACTGGTGCGTTGTTGTTTTAAAATGAAAATGATCCTTGTCATACTGACACTTTCACTGTGATTCAAGCTGGCTTTCCACGATCTCTGACATACGACAAGCAACAGACCAGAAGTCATTCATTTTGCGGGAGCTGCGTGGAGTTCTGATCATATGCAGATATCGTTCATTCATACTACACAACTGAAAGTGCGTTACGTGACCATTCATGCACACTGTTGCATCATGCTACATAAGACAATAAATAAGATTTATATTCCGCTTTTACTCAAAATTCACTTTAAACCACCATCAAGTGTTTGTAATAACTTCCAATTGCTGTCTAATGTGTGTTTTGGAAATGTAATGTTGCTGAAATATGAGTCAGAGCAGCGATCACGGAACAGAAAACACAGGCAGACAGTGCTGGAAGCTGCTAATTCTCATCAGTAAATAAGTGGAAAATGAATAGAAATGATTCTGTCTGAGCTATGCATTTTGAAACAAACACGCACTAGTGTAAATGTAGCCTAACAGATACGTAAACTGAAGACAATTTGAGCTTTATTAAAACTATTTGCACTGATTAATCGTGTCGGTTACATTTTGTTCCTTTGTGCAGTATGGAGCTTATCTTATGACAAAACTATTTGAATTTGAATTGTGTAAATTTGAATTATTGACAATTGTCACTTAACAAAACTGAATAATTTGTGGCGTTTAACATAGTTCTGAATTTGATTTTTTTTAAACTTGAATACTGAACATCTGAAATTTGAAATAATTTTTTATTAGACATGTATTTTCAAACAGCAGATTTTTTGTTCTGAATTCTTAGACTCCAAATACAGCTTGAAGTTTTCAAGATCATCAAAATCAATATTCAAAATTCAAAACGCAGAAATTCAGATCGTACAGAAAGTAGGTCAGAGGTTATCCACAGGGAAGAGTAGATGATCTACGATAAGTCTAACAAAGCATTTACTGTGACCGGGAGGGGACATGTTTGGTTCATTTAGGCTAGTTTTGTCATGGCCACAACATAATTATTTGAATTCCACTTTTCGAATTTTCGCGCTTTCTGACCTCATTTGAATGACCTGTGTAACTCTCATGTGCACATCGTCGACTCATCATGCAACGCTACAAACGGGATCAACCAGTGTTTCCTAATACATTGATTTATTTGTGGCAGCCTGACACAATATCCACATTGACCGCCAAAAATATCCACCGCCCACTGCCAGCAACTCCCGCGTCTCACACACACAACCGCAAATTTCAAGCAACTTTCAGACCCTTTTAGCGTTTTTTTCCATAAAAGGTACATTCTGACAAACCTAACAACTTTTTTGGATAAACCTTAGCTATGGTTCAGTTGGAAGATGCCTCCAGTACTGCCCCGCGAGCGCGAGGTCTGACTCTCCCGGCGCAGTGTCGCCTCTCTCGGCGTCTATTCTGTGCAGTGAGCGGCAGAGAAGCAGCGCATTCAGTTTGTTGTACTGCAGCAGACTCGTCAGTAAATGAGTACAAAACAGCGTTTCAAAGCACCTGTTGCTTACTGAGTGTTTGGGCTTATTAATATGAACATAGTTTGTTACTCAGACACAGGCAGTGCACTGCATGAGACAAAAAAAGTAATTAGCCAAAACCACCGCATATCAGGATTTAAGGCATGAAGTGGGAGTGGTTCCTGGTTAACATATATTAATAATGGGTCATGTTTAGTCACTATTTATACTTATTTTATATATGAAAACAGAAAATATGTAAATGTTAACAGTTTTATTGGCCATTCAGTTGTATTAAAGTATGTGACAGTTTAGACAGTAGAACAGATCACTGCCAAAACTTCTCTGAATGCGATCCCGACACAATGACCTCATAAATATGTTAATTAATGTGTGACGTCACCTGCCACAACAAGTCTCACAAAATCCTGTGGGAAACACTGCAACATGATACTATGTCAAGAGATAAATCCTTTCTGTATTAATCTAAATTTTTGCCCAGAACCAGAAATTAACATAACCAACGTGCAACAACACATTATACATTTACTCTGTTCTGATCTCCAAGTATAACAAAAAAATATAGTCCTATCAAGGACTATTGTCACAACCTGAAAAAAGTAATATGCAGACTCAACTGATTTTTCTGCTATTAAAGTAAAATTGCAAATCCCCTATTGTAAAGGTCAGGATTTATTTTTGAGACATTCATATCTAGAGTCTGAATTAAAACTTATAAAAAAAGTTTGCAGTAAGAACAAGTGCAAAACTCAAGACAAGAAATCTTTTACTTGAAGAACTTAAAGAATCCATGAGAATAGCTGTAGTGCAATTATAACATAAGAAAATTCAGAGGCCTAATTAACACCAAGGTGGCCTTTGGAGAAGAGATCAAGTAAATCTCATTAACCTTAACAATATAAAGAAACAACCAAATACAGAATAGCCATTGCTTCCTGTTTAAATATATGAGAAAAAACAAGCTAGAGTCTGCCAACACTAGAAACATACAAACATTAGTCTATACTGCTGAGTTATGACATTAAGACTAATTATGTAAACTAACAGCTAAAACTGACATATATCTGCTGTAGAAATTATTATTTTTATTGGCTTTTTGTCTTTTGCATTACTGTACTGTCTCCCATTCATCTTTAAAAAAAAAAAAAAAAAGATTATGTGTTGTTCATGTCACATGTGCTGCAATATGTATACTTTTTTTTGCATTTCATAAATGAGAATTCTTATTTTAAATACAAATAGCTAGAAATGACTTTTTTTTTATTTTATTAAGTTTGGGATATGTAATGGTAAATATAAATAAATGAAAATAAAAAATAAAATAAATAAAAAATAAGTCAAATAAATATTTTTTTATTACAACATAATTTCAAGAAGAAAGGGGGAGGAGGATTTGTTTATTTTTCATTTCTGCCCAGGTTAGTGTTCATTTGTCTGCCTTTTGTGGCATGACTCTTCAATAATAGTTCACAGACCATTGTACTGTGCTGAAAGCCATTGTGATTGAAGTCTGTGATGAACTACACTTCCACCCACTTGCTGCGTTCTCTCTCTACCTCACCCCATCCAACCCCCTGTAACCTTTGCCCCTCTCTGAGGAAATACAAAAGCTTTCCTTTACCTGATGGGTTCACCTCACAGAAACCTGGCCCCCGAAATGTCATTAAATGCCAGTCTTTGGTCTTTTTTACTTACACTGAATATTTTCAAATGCTCTCTGCTCTACAGTTGAAAAGCCATGTTAGAACAAAACGCAAGCTTTTCACCAGTATTATACTGTTGAATCTTAACCCAAATGTGATGCATTAAATTGTATTTTTGAATATTAACTTTTATGTGACTCTGCGGAGGACCTATTTTCACTGATGATCTCTCTCTCCCCCACTGTGTAGGCAGATCTAAAAGTCAGGACTGGTGTAAGTGCCATTAGACTCTCTCCAGATGCTGTCCTTTCTGTTATTATGCCATTATCAACCATCAAAAGCCCACTCTATTCAATGACTATTCAAATCCAATTCATAATTTCTCTGTAATATCAGTGTCAAAATGCTTAAAAACGACATTGGCACATTATTTCAATATAATAAGCCATTTGAGTTTTTGTCTGTTAAAGGGTTAGTTCACCCAAAAATGAAAATTCTGTCATTAATTACCCACCCTCATGTTGTTCCAAACCCGTAAGATCTGCGTTCATCTTCTGAACACAAATTAAGATATTTTTGATGCACCATTCAATCTCAATTCAATATCAATTCATGTGTTTATACTGTAAATATAAGGGCCTTTTTAGCACCATTTTAAACTTGGTTTATTTATTTTTTTTTTTTTTTCAGAAATCATGTTTTTTATTGCGCATTCCAAATAATATCAATCAAACTGCAGTTAGGTAACTTACAGGTAATTTACAAAATTAAAGTTCATTGAAAGTATGTT
>SCHK01321710.1:0-23254 GCA_004124795.1 Poropuntius huangchuchieni
TGTAAATATTTTCAAAATATATACTGTATGTGTGTGCTTTTTTATATATACGTAATGAATATACACAGTACACAAACATATATTATGTAGACAAAAAAATTATTTTGGATGCGATTAATCGTTTGACAGCACTAATTAAAATACAAATGTTATTTAAAATGATAGTAATATTTCACAAAGTTTCACTGTTTTTCCTGTATCATTGATCAAATAAATGCAGCCTTGGTGAGTGTAAGAGACTTCTTTCATTTAAAAATCTTACCAGCCACAAACTTTTGAATGGTAGTGTAAAGAGACCAACCACAGATGCTGTGTGTTTGTTTACAGACACCAAGTTATTGAGAGGTACCACATGAATACATTTCTTTGAAGTTTAAAAAAATCAGTTCTTCAGTAGGATTTATAATGCATTGTGGACTCAAAAATCATGTTTTATTTGTTTCTGTAGACCCTAAAACACCAGTAGAGATGAACAAATCAGCTATTATATAATTCTGCTCATAATCTGCTGTACTTTTCTTCACTGAATGCTAATGGCAGAACTTTTAATAAGCAAGCTGAGTAACACTTTTGTGTAAATGCCAATAAAAACACTGTTTCCAGGCCATATAAGATCACCTCTCGACTTATGTTCTTGTCTTTTTTACAGGTTGCAGTAGTAAAAGTGAAAAATACAGACAAAGTATTTGCCATGAAGATTCTCAACAAATGGGAAATGCTCAAAAGGGCTGAGGTGAGCTGATGTTTACACATCTCTCTTCTTTTCATTCATCAGATGCGGTCCAAACCGAACTGCTTTAGCTGCAAATAGCAGTAATGCTTCTCTCAAGACTGATTTTTATATAATGTGCAAATCTTGATCCAGTTAGCATCAGGCTTTACCATTCAGCTGATGCAGCCGTTTCTCCTATATCCCTGGCGTGTCATTCTTTAGCTTCCTAGGAGAGTGTTACTCCCTCTGTCTTCATCCATTACACGAGAAACCACTTAAAAACAAACAGTCTTTGCTCTATATGATTCAGAAACCATTCCTCACTGTGGAAACAGACCCCTTGGTTGGAGTCATTCTGAATATGTGGGGCACATATTTGATGGCTGACTCCAAAAAAGTGGTTTTCTCTGACATTTTACCCTTTTTTTCTTCAGACGGCCTGTTTTCGGGAGGAACGGGACGTGCTGGTGAACGGGGACAGTCAGTGGATCACAACATTACACTATGCTTTCCAGGACGAGAACAACTTGGTGCGTGAGAACTCTCAAGCTCACGTTGGGTCTGATTCACATTCACTTGATAAGGTCCAGAGGGGAAGATAATGTAATGATCATTAATCACTGCTTACAGAGTTTCAAGGGACACGGTTTTATAGCAGACTATATATTTATCTGTGCCGTGTTGTGTATAGCGTGACTGGAGAAGAGGGGCTTTAATATGAATTATCATTTTGACTTCAGCTTCATGAGTGGGAGTGTGAGGGAATGAAACTGGAGGAAAAGAACGATAAAGAAAGATTTTAGATGAAAGAACATCATGGGTAATTGAGAGATGGAATGGGTTAATCCAAGGGTGAAGGGAATTTAAAATATGTAAAATGCCTGTGATTGAAAATGCCTGTGATTGATATCTTTGTTTCCCATTATTTTCGNGTCATGGGTAATTGAGAGATGGAATGGGTTAATCCAAGGTTGAAGGGAATTTAAAATATGTAAAATGCCTGTGATTGATATCTTTGTTTCCCATTATTTTCGTTTCTTCTGTTCTTATTCACGTCCTGTTTTTCTCTCCTCCCAGTACCTGGTGATGGACTACTATGTAGGGGGAGATCTGTTGACTCTACTCAGTAAATTTGAAGATCGTTTGCCTGAAGACATGGCCAGGTTCTATCTGGCTGAAATGGTCTTGGCTATTGACTCTGTGCATCAGCTACATTATGTTCACAGGTGGGTCTTGACTCTTTAAACTAAGGATGTTAATCAGTTAAAGATTTGATTGAATTAAATGCTCGTTCATTCATTAAATTAATGGCATATGTCAGTATTTGCTGAACCCCTGAATGATGACCATTTAAAGATATCATTGTGGCAGATGAAAGCATTGAATGGACATTAAAAAGTTGCTTTAGAAGTCAATATATTGCTTTTTTGTTTCCATATCAGTCAATGTAAAATCCTATCACTGACCTACTGTTAACAGCAATCCATTTGTAGTCTTGCTTGCTTGTAAAACTCTTTTATTTATTGGAAATACATGTTTTTTTGGATGACATTTGAAAGCAGATGCCTTGTTAACCAGCCAAAATGTGACTTTTTGATTGAAACCAGATGTTTGGGTGAGGTGTATTAAATGGCTCATCCTTATTTTGCCATTACACTGTTTTTTAGTTAGTTACAGTAGTTTTAGAGAGAGGGACATTCTCATTTTAGGGAGAATTTGGTTGGACAAAAATCTGTAGTGCAACAGTCATGAGTGCTTTTGATCTGTTTTCACAGAAGAAAAAACTTGTATCTGATTAAAGTCAGTTTTGTCAGTTCACAGTACACTACAAGACAAAAGTTTGAGGGCAGCAAGCTTTTTAAGGAAAGATGTTTTTTTTCTGCAAAGATGCATTAAATTGGTCGAAAATGATCATGTGACACTGAATACTGGTATAATGGCTGCTGAATTTTAAAATATATTCAAATTGTAATAATGTTTCATAGCATTACTGTTTTTCCATTACAAATCTTACCCCAAACTTTTAAATGATAGTGTATATAAGCATATAGATGACGTCAAAACGAATGCACATGGATTAAAAGCCACAAAACACCCATTTTGATTTCATGGGGTTTTCGAATCAGCTAAGCACGCATGAAATCAGAGCAAGCGCAATGAGTCGGAAAAAGGCTATGTTTAGTCTAAGTGCAGGCTGGATTGGAACCCATCTTCGGTTATCACACAGGAAGTGTCAACATTTGCATACTGACAGGCACCAGTTGCACAGAGCCCACAGTGTGATGAATGTGTTTGTAATGGGACTTTGGGTGTACTTCAACAGTCCCACCGAACACATCATTTGGGTACAAACACACACTTTCTGTAATCTTCCTCACAAACTTATATGCAGTTCTTTTAGTCGCTGCTTTTGGGGCACCCAGAGGGACAGGCAGGGGGAAGTTAAAGGCAGTAATCATGGGGTTAGAGGTGTGGTCAGCTCTTCTCTCGTGAGAGTTTGGCACGCCTGGTTTGTGGAGGGTGGAGACAGAGTGGATTGGTCTCCAGGGATGGGGTTGGCGTGGGTGTGTTTTTCTATGAGCAAGCCGTGTTAAAGGGTGTGCATTTGGGAATAAGCGCATCTGTATGTTTGAGGGTGGATGTACTGTGTGAAAATAGTGGAGACACCACAGTTTGCACGAATGCACTGTGATGGATACATAATTAGTACTGTACCATCTAAAAATGTGATTTAAAGGGAGATTTCACTTAAAAAATAGATATTCTTTCATTATTTAGTCATCTTCATGTTATTACAAACTTCCTTTCTTCTGTGGACAGAGAGATGTTTAGCAGAATGTTCACACTGCTCTTTTCTTTTAAAACATGCTTTCAAGCCAAAAAAAAAAAAGGATGAAAAAGGCTCTATAAAAATAGTCAGTAGTAAATTATTTTAAAATGTGATTTAAAACGAGGAGCTCCAGGTTTTGTGCTTGTTTGTAGGAATGCACAATTTGGCCAAAAATGTTGTGATAAAATACAATACAATACAATAAAATAATTGTACTTTACTATTTGGGTATATTGGAACATATCTTTTATTTTGATAGTTTCTTATTTTTATTCTGATCCCTTTTCTTTATATATAGTCACATGTTCAAATGTTCTTTTAACTGTATTTTTGAAATATTGGACATTTTGTAATACTTGAAAATGTACAAATAAAGTGAGAAAAATAATAACAATAATAATACAAATTATTGTCGTTATTATTATTATTATTAAAGATAAATAAAAATATTAAACAAAACAAGAAATATTACTATTTTAAAACAGTGATATAAAAAGTATGTAATGATTTATATATTATATTATATTATAAACATAATTATTTATTTTGACTTTAAAACATGCAGTACATTTATTTAATTAAATCACAGCTTTTGCAATTTAATAATCACACTGACCCATATTGAGATTTCACTTTTATTATACTTTCATTATAAGTCTGCTTTTATTACTTTTATCATAAGTTGTATGACACTGACTTTATCATTCAGCATTGACATCAAACCTGACATGATGCATCTTCCATGGAAAAAAGCAAGTTTAGAACGACTTGGCAAGGAATAAAAATTCTTTTTTTTTTGAGTGAACTATACCTTTAAATGGATTTAATAAATCTCAAATTACTTTTGTCACTTCATTAATTCACATTTACATTTTAAATACAGCTTTCACACTTTGTTTCCAGTCTCCAGATTACATTAGTCGGCTCCTGCCCCGAAAGCTCCTTCCAGGAATAGCTTGGTGCTCTTGCTTTCATCCAGCCCTCATTAGACTAAGTGGGCAAGCTGTTGTGTTAAAGTGGAGGATTTTTAGAGATTGTGCTCGTAAGTGGTGTTAAGTGCCCAGTTCCTCTCGGCCAGATATTTGCATAGGGTGCGCTCTGATCCTTCCCCTAAAAAAGAACCGGCCCATGTCACAACCGAAGAGCCAACCGCATGCACTAGCATCTGCGTGTTTTTGAGGTGCGTGACCATTGCATTATACTCGATTATTGATCAGGGCCATATGGATGTCCTGCTATTGATCAAAGCCATGTGTGTGATGCCTCAGCTGATTTCTAAGGAATCTGGAATTTCATTCACCACCAAGACATGCCTCGTCGCACCTCAAAAGTCAAGAGGGAATCTCTTGTTACCTGTAAAGATCCTTTATCAAAGAGAAAGATGCACAGTCGTTGCCTGAGGATAAAGCCACATTCATCTGAACCGGCACAGGTGATTGGATGACCTCATAAAGAGCTTTGTTTGGCGACATCGACGGCGTTCTTAGTGCTTGTAGAACAGCGTTTTTTCAACGACAGGGCCTTGACCTACAAGTTGAAGTTTCCACATACTCCACTCTTCCAGGTTTTTTTTAGAAATGGATTGAGCTCAGTGCTCGAGTAATAAAGGACGGAATGAATTGCTGAAATGTATCCAACGTCCCCATACAATAAGTCCCGCCCCCTTCTCTTTCTTCCTGTCTATAGCTGACCAGCTCTCCCTGTGGTAGGCATGAGGCCGGGCCAGATGGTGCTCACAGATGGTTATTGTGGTCTTAAAGTGGGATTACCTCCCTCTGCTCGCAGTCCGCTGCTTCTTAAGACAGCAGCCCGGGACAGAGCCACCCAATTATCACCTACACTACAACCCCTGCTGACCAGACCGGACCCCTTAATGCACCATTACAAAGTGAATTGCATTTAGCCTAGCAGGAGGCATGCGGCCAGGTTAACCAAATCTAATGTAGATATAAGGCAAGCTAAGTTTAACAGTATAAATGTAAGCTTAGTAATGAGTTACACACACAAGGATGGAGTAATAATGAAAGACTGAATAGCTCTGGAGTCATTGCCAATGGCTGTGTAATGAATATTTCCACATTATCTGTGGTAAACCTTGTTAGCTCATGGTGTTAATCTATGGACTCTGTAGAGCATATTTGTTTGGCTCAGAGTTTCTCTACTTCTGTAATTGGTTTAGCATGTCCTCCTCTGCTTTCTGATGTTTGCTCTGTGGCACTGGACCGTGACGGTGAGAATGGCCCAATCAAGCCAAAACCCTCTTGCAAAGAAAAAAAATGTTTAAGACCTCAGCGACAGATTCAGCAAAATGAGGGGCCTGGATGGTCTGCAGAATTGGTCATGGATTATGGCTGTTGAGAGATCTGCTGTGCACTGGGTTCGATTTTGATTTTGAAAAAATATAAATTAATTTATAAATATTTTGTGTTTCGGTTAAAACATAAACTCAACCTAATTGATTGTGTCCGCGGAGCTGCACATAAATTCTGTAATGATTTTCCTTCTGAAAAATGAATGCATCGATTGCGAGTTGCGTCTAACCTTTTATTAAAAGTCAAACAATGCTTTCATCTGCTACAATAATGACATAATAATGTCTCTGAATTATCATATTAATTTGGGTGCCTTTTCTATTTATAGTGATACACTACTATTCAAAAGTTTGTAATTCAAATAAATGCTGTTCTTTTTAACATTATATCTTAGGATTTTTTCAGGACTCGATGTTAAAAAATATCTGATTTTTAACATTCATTATAATAAGAATTGAATAAGATATTTCTTCAAAATTCATCTTTGCCATCACAGGAATAAATTACAAAATTTTNNNAGATTTTTAACATTCATTATAATAAGAACTGAATAAGATATTTCTTAAATTCATCTTTGCCATCACAGGAATAAATTACAAAATTTTAAATGAACAAATTATAAATATTATTAAAAAATATAAATTATTTTAAAATATATTAAAATATATAAAACTGTTTCAGATTGTAATAATATTTTACAATATTACTGTTTGTACTGAGTTTTTATGAAATAAATGCAGCCTTAGTCAGTATAAGAGACATATTTCAGAAAACTTACATCTTTCAGAGACTTTTGAATGGTGGTGTATAGTGAAATATAGTAAATAAATATATTGTATATTTACTTATTTCATAGTTGATATATGTGTATTAAAATTGTTTAGGCTTGTTTTCAGTATTTAAAAAATTCTGGGTGAGTTTTTAATGGTAAAATTACATAAAAAACATGACACCCAAACAGGAGTGTGGTATATTATAAAAATTGTAGTGTTGACTACAATATCGCTTCATTATTCGGTGTGGATGAGGTCAAGCCATTATGAAAAGAGTTCCACCACCCACTGAGTTCCTCACACAATCTCAGACAGACCTCTCTGTGTTAAAGCCCTCATACATGGTTCATTTTGGCCCTCTATTCAGCTGCTTGACAGCAGGGGGTGGCTGCCTGCCTCTCACCTCACACACGCACACATATATATCTTCATATCATGCATTAATAATCAACACATAGTGAAAAATCTCTGTGCTTTCCACTACTCTCTTCACTCAGTGTACTAAAACTCTGCCAAAGCTGGAAGATCACAGCTTACACACACACACACATACTGTATGAGCTTGTAATGTTTGTAATGTCGTTGGCTGTAAAGTGCAACAAAAACATCAGTAGTGCTGAGTTTTAGGGTTTATGAGCTGTTATGATTAATGGTGTGCTGACGCTGGTAAATCCCCCGGCTGTTTGAGTGAGATAGCCTGCGCGTGTCCTTCAAAGTTTTGCTTATCTCTTTTACGACAGCGATCACTGTACTTGTGCCAGCCAGATTTATTGATATAGATAAACTTAGACATCTTAAACAGATATTGTATGAAACATCTCGGACAATTTAGAAATTTGGCACAAATTGTGCTGTTATTTGAGTAACTGTAATACGGCAAGAGTGTTGGCTGTTCAGCTCAGTCTGATGACACGTGTACATGACCTTTGACCCTCATTAGGACACCACAGAGCCTTTGTTAGTCCACCTGCACACCACTGTACCAGTGTGGTCTAATATATACACCTTTTATTTAACTATACATACACAAAACATAAATAATAAAAAAAATAAACAAATAATACAGTAAGTATATATTTATTTATATCATTTAATTTAATATATACACACACACCGTGGCAATGAAGGATTATCATATTCATTTAGCATGACACTATAACACTTTGACTTTTTTTGTTATGGTTCATTTTGGTTTGGAAAATGAATGCTTATGATTGTGTTTTATGAATATAAATCAGAGATATTAATATATATACATATAATCAGGGATATTAAGCCAGACAATATCCTGATGGACATGAACGGTCACATCCGGCTGGCTGACTTTGGCTCCTGCCTCAAGCTCATGGAAGATGGGACAGTGAGTTTGATTTTCAATCCTGAATTGTCAAGCACATGATTTCTTGATCAGCAAGTCTTGTGTTTTAACTTCCTGTTTTCTTGTACCTGATTTCTCTCAGGTCCAGTCCTCTGTGGCAGTTGGGACCCCGGACTACATCTCTCCAGAGATCTTGCAGGCTATGGAGGACGGGAAGGGGAAGTACGGGCCGGAGTGTGACTGGTGGTCTCTGGGTGTGTGCATGTACGAGATGCTGTATGGAGAGACGCCCTTTTATGCTGAATCCCTGGTGGAGACCTATGGAAAGATCATGAATCATAAGGTTAGTTTGCATTGTAGACCAACATGTGATTCTGTGACAATGTTGTTATTTTCCAGTGTGTATTTAAAGGTGATATGTGTAATTCATAGGTGTTAAAATACTCTACATTCTTCCTTTAGAGACAAGCAAGCCATTCATTGGTTGTTTTCCCTGAATAGTGTAAAAACGCTATACTGTATCTTGTTCAGGAAAACAAGTGCTATTTATGCAGTTCCGTTTTGTGATGCTAGTGATGCAAAAATTACACATTCCACTTTTAATTGTAGAGGTCCTCTTCTGAAATCTGTGTGCAGTAGAGTAGCTTAATTTCTAGGTAACCCGTTCCTTTTTTAGTTCACCAGGATCATTTGTTTGTGTCTCTTTCTTGGTATAAAACAAAAAGTCTTGAGTGGATTGTAGAAGTTTTGAATTAAAAATTCTTTTTGTCTTTTCTTCACTATTTTATTCTGGATTAGTCATCTCAACCTAACAATGAGGTAAAAAATTCATCTATTCATCAAGGTTCATTTAGTTTTGTGTGGGAGCTAATGGAGCACGTGTAAATAGCGTAGACAGGCAGAGATATTTGAGAGAGTCTCAATGCGTAGCACTGAGCGCTAAGTATGTTTTAACTCATTCATTCTCAGGAGCGCTTCCAGTTCCCACTTCAGATGACAGATGTGTCTGAGGAGGCTAAAGATCTCATACGGCGGCTGATCTGCAGCAGAGAACACCGGATAGGCCAGAATGGGATCGATGACTTCAAACAGCACCCCTTTTTCACAGGCATCGACTGGGACAACATCCGCACATGTGAAGCCCCCTACATCCCCGAAGTCAGCAGCCCAACTGACACTTCCAACTTTGACGTGGATGATGATTGCCTCAAAAACTGTGTATGCTTCTAATTTCTTTCTGATTTTATCCTGGAGCTGATGCATTTATTCCACACAAATGCCTTAATGCGTGGTTGATAAATTTTTGCAGAGACACATTTCCTCTTAAATATGCCACTATACAGAAATGGATTATTTTGATACATCATTTTTCTAAAATATTTTAGGAGACGTTGCCCCCACCGTCACACACAGCATTTTCTGGACACCACCTCCCATTCGTAGGCTTCACCTACACAAGCAAATGGTGAGTCAGATATTTATTAATCATGCCTTTTTTAAATATGTACAAAAATAATAGGACAGTTACATTGTTACAAAAGATTTCTATTTCAAATAAATCCAGCTCTTTTGAACGTTCTACTCATCAAAGAATCCTTAAAAATGCATCACAGTTTCCAGAAAAATACTGAGCAGCACAACCATTTTTAACATAGATAATAATAAAAAAAATTTCTTGAGCACCAAATCAGTATATTAGAATGATTTCTGAAGGATCATTTGACTCATCACAGCAATAAATTATAATTAAATTGAAATAAAATAATTAAAATTACATTTCACAATATTACTATTTTCAGCTCTATTTTAATCAAATAAGTGTAGCTTTGGTGAGCATAAGAGACATTTTAAAAATACAAAAAAATCTTAACAACCCCAAACTTTTGAATGGTATTGTAGGTTGTTGTGCACTTTAACAATTTGATTTATTCTGCTCATCATGAAATTTAACTGCAGTTTCTTGTGTGATGTGGTTCTGTAGCACAATATCAGATCGAGGGTGTCTGCGGGAGTCCATTGGACCGCCACAGGTAGATGCTGATCTTCAGCGAAGCCTGGAGGAGAGCCTGGCCTCAGAGGCCTATGAGAGGAGGATCCGACGTCTAGAGCAGGAGAAGACTGAACTTACCCGTAAACTACACGGTGAGGGCACTACCACATCCACACTAAATCATATTTTATCTTTCCGTCTCTCTGAAACATCCTTTTTTCCCTTTAGAGTCCACGCAAACAGTGCAGGCACTGCAGTACCCTGATTCGGACGCCCCAGTGAATGCCAATAAAGAGGTAGAGATCCGGAGTTTAAAGAGTGAGATCGACATCCTGAAGAAACAGATAGCAGGTGAGAGCTCAATATTGGTCTCAGTCAAGGTCTTGAGTGTTTATTGTACTCCATTGATTACCCGTTGAGTGTAGTGACATCTCTAGACAAAGACTCTATAATGTTTCGTCTGGTCAGACTCTGGTCAACTGGAACAGCAGTTGGAGGAGGCCAGCACAGTTCGAAGAGACCTGGAAGACTCGTCTAAGGTCATCAGGAGCTTAGAGAAACAGCTGAAGAGTGCCTCACAAGAGAAAGATGATCTGCACAAGGTACCTATTCCGTTGTATTTTAAAAATAGGCATAATATCATACTGTTAGCTAGCTTTCTACACCAGTCTTGGGTGCTGAAGCTTGTCAACTAGGTCAAGATGTTTGGAGTATGGTTAACTAGCTCAACCACGCCCCCACCAGGTGATCCAAGGTGGTTTACCAACTCTAATCATGTTGGCCTTTAATCCAAAAATAAGGATTCCAAATTACATTTTAAAGTAGTCTAAGATTTACTGGTTTTAGATGGTTTAAACNCTGGCCTTTAATCCAAAACTAAGGAGTCCAAATTACATCTTAAAGTAGTCTAAGATTTACTGGTTTTAGATGGTTTAAACCAGTCTAGCTGGTCTTTCAGCCTGGCCAAGCTGATGTTCAGCTTGTTGATCTGCTAAAAGAAATAGCCAAAACCCCTCTAAAACCATCAGAAGACAGCTTGGCTAGACTGGAAGACCAGTTAACCACTTAAAGATGGTCTATGCTGTGTTTTTTTCAGTGTTATTGCCATAAAAAACCAACTAGCTCCCCTGTTTGTGATTGCCGGCATAGTATAATGGTAACAGTGACATGACCTGACTAATCTTTAACCATGCTGTTTAACAGATTACTCTTTAGCTCAATGACTAGTAAATAGTTGATCATAGACAGTAAAGACTGGAATATACTACATGACTTGATTTTAAAACGCTAGGGATCAACTTTGTAAATTGTTACAAAGAAATATTGGGCATCATGCATTAAACAACTGAGGATACACACTACCAGATTTTAAGTTGTACTGAACAAATTAATGCAGAAATGTGTCACATTGGTAGGAAGACACATGACAAATAAAAACAAAATATGTCAAGTTTGTGTTTCCAGTTTGGAAATCGGGGGAAATATCTGAAAAATAGTTGCATAGTGCATTCCAGCCTTAAGTCGTGTTAACTTTGATTCTGTAATGAATATGTGAAGGAGCTGCTGGAGTTGGCAGAGAAGGTGAAGGCTCAGGGGAAGGATCTAAAGGAGGCTCACAGTCAAAAGAAGATGGCCATAGAGGAGTTCTCTGAGCTGAACGAGCAGCTGAGCGATCTGCGCTCACAAAAGCAGCGGTTGAGCCGACAGTTCAGAGACAAAGAGGAGGAGATGGAAGGAATTTCGCAGAAACTAGAGGCTCTACGGCTAGAGATTCGTAAAGCTGAGAGAATGCGCAAAGAGGTATACTTACTGAAACTTACTGGTGTTTGACCTTGTCATATAAGCCAAGTCAACATGTTTGTAATTTTGATGCAGTGCCTAAGAAATCATCAGTGGTATCGTATTTGTGGATTCGTTGGCTGCGTTTATGATGTTTGTGGTGTTTTCTTCTCAGTTGGAGGCCCAGGCTGAGGAGCAAGCAGCAGAAGCTCAGAAAGAGAGGAAGCTACGAGAGAGAACCGAACAGTACAGCAGACAGTTGGAGGAGGAACTGGAAGGGATAAAGGTGACAATGCATGAGTATTTAGAAATTTTGACCTATATATATATATATATATATATATATATATATATATATATATATACTAAAGTTACAAAAGTGATTTCGTCAAGAGCAGTGAGAGATTAACATAAATAACAGACTGCTGTCACTTTAAGAGCTGCCAGATCTGATATACTGTTACAAATGTGTTTTCTTTCTCAGCTGTTTGCTTTCACTTAAGACCAAAAAGACTGTTTACTTGCAAAAATGGGCATACAAGTGTGTGTATTTAACCATTCAATGCTTATAAAGTGGCAAAAAATACTCTTCACATGCGTGCACCTGCTGATTGTGTTTCAATGGTGTAAAATCAAATTATTTTCAATAAAATCAAAATGCAACTGCAAACGATGAGTTTTCAGAAACGTCACGTGAGCATGTAACCATTAGAGACGATAGTCTCTATATATAATATGTATATACATATACATGAAAAACTCTTTTAGATCCTGTTTGCTCCTATTTTCCTAATTTTCTCTCATTCTTTTAGTCCTTTCTTTCACTTCATACTTGCATATGTCTTGATCCTCCTATAGCAGTTGAAACAAGCTGGGCCGCCTCACGCAGCGGCAAGTTCAGACCAACAGCAGGAGCTGATGCGCATACGGGCAGAGCTGGAGAAGAAGAACGTGCAGTACGAGGAGGAGTTGTGTCACCGAGAGACACTCCACAGCAGCGAGATGAAGGGCCTGAAGAAGGAGCTACGTGATGCTGAGGGTCAACACCTCACACTCCAGAAAGAGATTCTCATGCTCAAAGACAAACTGGAGAAAACCCGCAGAGAAAGGTACACGTGTGACTATATGTGACCAGGTTTTTTACATTGTCAGTAAAAGCATCATGTAATCTTACAGCGGTTGGCACATTCAGCCTTTGCATATAGGCAGATTTTTACAGCTTTTCTTGTCTGCCGCCCACTTAGGCAGAAAAAGCCAATCAGATGCACCAGATTGTTTTTATGACATTTAGAGGCATAAATCTGAAACTGAATAGATTGAATATTAGAACCATGGTCTGTGAACATTCCATGGTCATAATGAGACCACCAGCTTGTTGGGCCATCAGTGTGAACTAGATCTGTTCCTTTACATTGAATTTTCATATAGTAGCAGAATGTAGCTGTACTGTAAACTTCATCATATTCATTGTTGTGTTTGTAACAGCCAAACTGAGCGAGAGGAGTTTGAGACGGAGTACAAGCAGAAGTACGAGAGGGAGAGAGCCCATCTGACAGACGAAAACAAGAAGCTCGCGAGTGAAGTGGAGAAAGTGAGATCTCTATCGCTCTCATAAACACAACACTCATGATATTCATTAGCCTGTGTCTCTTTCATCACAAAAAGTATACATCAAACCCCTAAAATTCCCCCTTCTCCTCTGGCACTCTTTTCCCAAATCTGCTAACATTCCTAAAGAGAGATTGTAACCACACACACTTACACAAAATTGCTTCTTGGCTCAGCCACTGTTTACTTTGGACTGCAGGTTAAAATCGGAATCAGCCAGTCAAATAATTCTGCAAGTTTGGACATATCAGATATTAAAGGGGTTCCATATTTTTGGTGGCATGGATATTAAACATTATTCATTTCGTAAAAATACCTGGAAACCCAAAACACAAAGGCAGTTTAAAACAATAGCGCAACCGGCCAGAGCTGTCATGTCAAATGCCAGATTGGATGAGGTTTAGAAACATAAGCAAGAATGATGGCATTTGGAAGGAATTGAACCAGGATGTGAAATGCCTGAATAAATTCACATTCCTATCAAAGAGCACTGCAGAGGTTTTGCATGGACTCGCCGTAACATATTATGTTTTCTTCCTGTCTTTTGTACAATGTTCACTTTCCTACTAAACAAAGAACCAATGAAAGCTAGTAAGCTAGACAAACTGCGCTATTATTTTTCTAATTGATTAGATGATAAAATGAGAGAAAAACTGCCATAGATTTGATACTTAAAGGGATAGTCCACCCAAAAATTAAAATTGCCATTATTTACTCACACTCAAACTATTCCAAACTTCCTTCTGTTAAATGCATAAGAAGACATTTTGAAGGATGTTGATAACCAAACAGTTGACAGTATTCCATACTACTGACATACAAAGTCAGTCCATGCTTGGTTACCAACTAAATATGTATGTGGATAAATTGTATATTTTATTTTAGCTTTTTCAGTTTGTTTTTGTTGTTTTAGTCTTAGTTAACCACACTTACAGCACTGGTAGCAACATGCTTACAACCACTTGAACTGCAATGCCTGTTATATCCACCCAATGTCTATCCGTCTCCTCACATCTTTACTTTTCTGTTCTTAACTCTTTGTGGTCTCTTTTTCTCTTTTCAGCTGAGCTCTATGTATGAGCAGCTCAGCAGTAGTCACAGGCAGCTGGAGGAGGAGATGAGAGAGTTGGCTGATAAGAAGGAGAGCGTTGCCCATTGGGAGGCCCAGATCACTGAGATCATCCAGTGGTGAGTGGAGCCCCCTACCTGCAGCCACGTGACATCACATTTGCAGAGAAAGACACATGACAATGATGACCTTTATCCATGTCTGCATGGCTTTGCGGATCCAGATCATGTGGATCATTTGGCCATTCATCACTTGAATACAGTTGCATATACATATTTTGTGGTTTATGTCAAGGTAAAGCTGAACTAAGCTAATCTGTACAGGGTGAGCGATGAGAAAGATGCTCGAGGTTACCTCCAAGCTCTAGCCACAAAAATGACAGAGGAGCTTGAAGGGCTTAGGAACACCAGCTTGGGAGCCAGAGGAACGGTGAGACATGCACACAGCAAATAAAGATGAAACCATTTTCTAATTTTCCTGCATTTCTGATGTGGTGGGCCTCTTTTTCACTTTGTTAGGACATGCCGTGGAAGATGAGGCGCTTTGCTAAGCTGGACATGTCTGCACGTCTGGAGTTGCAGTCTGCGCTGGATGCTGAGATCAGAGCCAAACAGTCCATCCAGGACGAGCTTAATAAAGTCAAAGCGTCCAACATTGCCACAGAATGGTGAGACCACACATATCAGCATAGTATTGCTCAACTCTACTGAAACTAGAGATCTGGTTTGCTGATTTAATTTAAAGTCTATGCTCAATGAACATTCGTTTCGCTCTTTATGTGAATAGTTTTGAAATATACTTGTCTTTTGATTTGGTCAGTAGAGCTTTAGCTAAGTTTAGCTTGTTTTGTTCACTCTCTTTTCGAATGAGGTGAATTTAAATAGAGTGGCATAGTTTTTTGTCTGTTATTTTTATCTTACAGCAAATTGCAAGATTCCGAAAGTAGAAACCAGGAGCTGCTTGCAGAAATTGAGAGGTTGAGGAAGGAGACAGAGGAGCTGAGACTGAGGAGAGGTGACGATCAGGCTTATTTTATTGTTATTTATATATTTTGTAATGTTTATTAATATTTTTGGATATTAAATAGTTTTTATTTTTATTTAGTAATTTTACATTTTTATTTTTTACATTTATTTTATTCCTAATTTATTTTTATTTCCATTTAATTTGAATTTAATTTTAGTACTTATACTGATTTCAGTTAATTGCCAAGGCAACATTTAACTGGTGACAATCAAATATCCAACCTACTTAGCATTGCTTTTCATGATGTGACATAAAAAGAACATTTATGTTACAGTCTAATTTGATGAGATTTTAAAAATCTGTTTTGATAAGATTCTGTCATTTTCAGGAGTGAAGCATCAGGATTCCCAGAATTCTTTCTTGGCATTCCTCAATGCGCCCACTTCTGCTCTGGATCAGTTTGATGTAAGTTTGAGATCCCAGGTGTTGTTCGTAGAGGTTCACTCTGGTTTCCAAAGAAATTTTTCTCATCATTCTTATTTACATTTTCTTACGTGCTTTCTTTATTCTTCTGACACATCCTGATCTGTTTTATTATTTTCTGTGTTTTCTCCTGTCATAATGTGTATGGTTATTGTTTTGTTTTTTCGTTCTGTTGTCCATCAGGACTCATTTTCTTCCTCTTCGTCTTCTTTAGTTGAATTTTGGGAAGATGTAAGTTCTTCTTCAGCCATGTTTTAGCGGAATGTCTTTTTGCATCATTAATTTTACACATTTAAAAGCAGACAAGTAAAGGCCCTACACCAGTTATGAAACTCCCACAGGAATAATACCACAAACTCAACTCGCAATTGATTCTAATACAGTTTGGCTTTAGCATGTTGCTAAGCTAATAGCACAACATTCAAATAAGTATAAAAGTACATATCACAGACAAATAAAGGGTAGCAAAGACAAATACATTTATTCATACTTTTCTGTATTGAATTCAGTATTGAATTATTTTATGTTCTACCAATGATATAGTTCATGGTTACTTTATCTGATCCTACATCCACTCCAGTGTCTTGTGGTAGTGACTCCCTGGAGTTCTTTGATGTGAAGTGATTCCTTTGTGCATGTAAACTATGCCAACCACAGATTAGACGTGTCCTTACACGCCCTCATTCCCTTCCTTACCTTCTCCAACCTGCCGTCCCAGGCCATGATCGTATCCAGCTGACACTTGTACATTTGACAGTTTGACTCTCCTCTCATCTTTTTTCTCTCTCCATATAAAGCGATCACCCTCTTTTGGTCCCGGAAGCAAAACCAGACGTGTAAGACCAGTTTTTGTCCAGTGTCACAGCAAAATCCCCCCTCTGTCATATTTTTTCCTGTGGTTGTGATGGCCTGTTTTGCAAACTGCATGGGTGGCAGCTCTGATTGTGGTGATATCTGTATTGCATGAGACCTTCAATGCTTAAATGCATCTGAAATGTATTTGGGAACCTTCCTTTCATCTATTGAAATGCATATGAACCATATATGTGTGACTGAAGTGTTATATACGGTATTAATATACTTCAGAGAATCTGGGTTATTGACTGGGTTAGTTAATTAAACTTGGTGGTTTATTTTCCATACCATGTGCTTTTATGGTACATTTCAAAAGCCCTTTTAAATAGAAACACATAGAATTAATTTACTTGGCTTAATATTTGGATCTAATTTTAACTTTTGCACATGTTTAAAATTAAAAACACAAAAATAATTTGTATAAAAGTTGATTGCTTAAAATGATCAGTTTCTCATCATTTACTGACCCTTATGTCGATTCAAACCTCGTCTTGTTTTCTTTCATGGTGCACAGAATAAGTTTTCTCTGTCTCCTGTTTCTTTCAAATATAGCCAAAATAAGAAAAAAAGAACAGCTTCAAAGACTTTATGGTGCAATAGTTTTCTATTTCAAACAATTGTTGTTTTTTTGGAACTTTCTGTTCACGGAAGAATGCTGAAAAAAATGATCATGGTTTCCACAAAAATGTTGAGCAACAACAGTTTTCACTAAATAATGAGATTTGAGATAGACTGTGGCTGCTAAATATTAGATTTTGCTATTGCAGGAATAAATTACATTTTAAAATGTATCAAAATGTAAAACTTTTACAATGTAATAATATTTTCCAGTATTACTGTTTTTGCTGTGTTTTTATCAGCTTAAATGGAGCTTTGTTGAGCATAACAGGTTTCATTTTAAAACATTTTTAAAAATCTTAATAAACCCCAAATTTTTAAACAGTGGTGTAGTTATTTTTTGAAAAGTTCCAGAATTCATACAGGTTTGGAAAGACATGGCAGTGAGCAAATGATGAATGAGTTTTCACGTTTCTGTAAACTAATCCTTTACAGATCACTTTAATGTAAGACCCTCATAAATTGTGGATGTGCTTCCCTTTATTGCTTTCCATGTAGTTAGATGGATTTGTGTTTTTTTTCCCATGCTGTTTGTGCCTTTCATTCTGTCTTGCATGTGAAGTTGGTGTGTGGTCTCTGTGTAGTGGGTGTATTGTGCCTTCACTCATTGGCATGGTGCCTGGGTGCACATGCTTTGTTCTGCTTTGAGGGTGTAATTCCAATAAAAATATTATTGTCGTGATAAGCTTTATGGTCATGATGTACCGCCGCGAGTGTGTTTCGCTCTGCATGGTGGCATATTCTTCTGATATCACAGTCTGTGCCGCATGACACGTTTTGTAAAGATAATTACCATCTTTTTGTATCTTAGCTTGACTCAGCAGATTTCACTCCCTCCAACACCCCGTCACGAGATGAAGACTCAAGATCTCGGCGTATATCTCGCTCACGCTCCCCATCCACCGCCAGTGACATGGAGCCTATTGAGGTATCATTTGCCCTAATGTTATTCCAAACTCATATGCTGTTATTTTTTTCTGTGAAGCACAAAAGCAGATGCACTGGCCACTCTTTTCCATGTAATTAAAGTGATCCAGCCTGGATCCAGCATTTAAGATTTTTTGTGTTTCACAGCTAGGTTTGAAATCATGACAGAATTTTCATTTAAAGTCAATTATTCCTTTAACTTTTACCATCACTTCTGTTTATGTAATAAAATGTCCTCATGTGTTGGTGTGCTCCTCCTAGTTGATTGACCACATGTCACGTAGTCTTCAGACTCCAACAGGCAGATCAGGCTATGGGAGCTTGGGACACTCATCACCTAAGGTAACTGTTTACATTATAACAGTAGAAATGTATCTCTATAGATTACACTACTTTTCAAATATTTGGGGTAGGTAAGATTTTTAAATGTTTTTGGATGAACTGCTTTAAGTATTAATTAAAGTAGATTATCTAGAAATAGGCATTACCACGTGGTTGTTTAATATTATAAACCTTTTTTTTTTTCATGAATTTTCAGCAAAAATAAGTATTGTGCTTTAATATTTTGTTGTGCTATAGGAATTTTGCCCAGTACTCCTATTGTCTAACATTGTCTAAAGGGAGTAATGTTTGTATTGGAACATCTATGGATATGGTTGTGTTTAATTACATTGCTGATGTTCTCTGCTCCACAGCCCAAGGCGCACCAGTTTAGTGTGAAGACCTTCACCGTTCCCACCAAATGTGCCCAGTGTACCTCTCTGATGGTGGGACTTATCCGTCAGGGCTGTACCTGTGAAGGTGAGACAACAGAAGACAAAGGATTCTGGGCGTTTAAAGTATTAGAGACAACAGTAAATATGATATGTTGTTAGTTTTCGACATGATAAAACCCATTATTTCTTCTGAGGAACACATAAGGAGAACCAGCATAAATCTTTAATATTTCCCCTATTGTGTTCCACAGAAGAAATAAAGTCATACGGGTTTGGAAACAAAAATAAGGGTGAACCTTTCAGGTTTTTTGAATGTTCTCCAATCCAAGGATGCCTTATTGGTAGAATGCTCAGTAATGCTCACTGCCCGTGTTTTCCATTTCTCCTTACAGTCTGCAACTTCTCCTGTCACGTCACCTGCGCTGATAAAGCACCCTCTGTGTGCCCCGTCGCACCAGACCAAACCAAGGGCAAACTGGGAATTGACACTCAGAGGGGCATTGGGACTGCATATGAGGGTCATCTTAGGGTAAGAGTTGCTAAATACGTTCTGCTCTTCATATTTTGTTCACTATTGACCACTGTTTTATTTATGGGGTTCAGAAATGACCACATACCTTTTCCACTGTTGTCTTTTTATCTGGATGTACACTATTGGCTGTTTTTTTTTGTTTGCTGACTTGTAATGCAGCTTTGACCGTCTTTTCCAGATACCAAAGCCCACAGGAGTGAAAAAGGGTTGGCAGAGGGTCTGGGCAGTGGTATGTGACTTCAAACTTTTCCTGTATGAGCTTGGAGAAGGGAAAGGCGCCCAGCCTGGTGTTATAGTTAACCAGGTCATTGACATGAGGTGAGGGAGATCTTCATTCAAATGTGATGCTCAAATATTTAAGTCAAATATTTCATATATTGTACTTGTGTACGCTTTTATCCTGAGCAGGGATGAAGAGTTTTCCGCCAGCTCTGTTTTGGAGTCTGATGTCATCCATGCTAACAAGAAGGATATCCCCTGTATTTTTAGAGTAAGAGCATACAGGCAATTTGTAATTAGCCTTTGGCAGTCATTAGTCATTTCATTTCCAGACAGTTTTGAATTGCTTTTCATACATTGTTCTCCGTTCATTCCACAGGTAACAGCATCTCAGCTGTCCGCCTCCTCCAGTCAGAAGACATGCATCCTCATCCTTGCTGACAATGAGCAAGAGAGGACGAAGTGGGTGTGCGCTCTGAATGAACTGCAACGCATCATGAGGAAAAACAAGCTGAAGGAGCGCTTTGTGTATGTGCCTAAAGAAGCGTATGACAGCACCCTTCCTCTCATCAAAACCACCCAGACTGCTGCTATTATAGGTACAGAGACAAACAAAACTCATTTTGTCATATCAACACTATGCCAAAGAGACTCTTACCATGCGTTTAATCCAAAATTTTGCCACAATTTCTGTTTAGACCATGAACGGGTTGCTTTGGGGAATGAGGAAGGCCTGTTTGTAATCCACGTCACCAAAGACGGTAAAACTTCCTTCATTAATCCTCCTATTTCTTCATTGCCCAATAAACTCAAGGTTTGTGGCATAGTGGTCAAAAATCTAGACTGGTCACTTAACATTTGTTGGTTTAAACTTCGGAAAGTCTGATGTATGAGCTACCAAGTCGCTTCAGAGTACTTGAGGTAAAATTTCTGTAATTCTCAAATGTTAAAAACATTAACATGCTCTCCATAATTCGACAGAAAAATGAGCCTATTGCACTGGAATGCCAGACGTTTACTTAATTTTAGGGAGAATGAAAACAACGACAGATTAAAATAGAGCATGATGGAAAATGTAGAACCCGGTCTGTCAGAGTGACAGATAAAGGTTATTTTTAGTATAGCCTGTAAGTGTGAATTACCTTTCTTTTTCATAAAAGGAGATAAATCAATATTTTTCCTGTTTATCAGAGCAGACGTCTGATTACAAACCTATTCAAGGTTGTTAACTCTAAAAATAAGATTTAACATTTACATTTTTTTGACTGTTTTAAACATTGCTGAACCACGTCCATTAAAACTGAAATAACTGATGCAATACCAACATTCACTGAACATTTTTGTTCTTTCTGCTAGAAATTGTTCGCGTGGGTGACATTAAGAAAGTGCATCATGTAGAACTGATGCCCACAGAGCACCTAATGGCCGTCATCTCGGGCAGGAACCGACAAGTGTGTCTGGTCCCCATGGCGGGGCTCGATGGGAGGGAGATTGACAAGAATAAGGTGGCAGATACTAAAAACTGCCAGGCACTGGTGTCTGGTGTGGTGCGCAATAGCACCTGCTTCTGCCTGGCCGTTAAACGGCAGATCTCCTGCTATGAAATTAACAAGAGCAAGTCTCGCTACTGCCATCTGATGGACATACAAGTACAGTATTCAAAACCCTTCTTATTTTTTCAAATCAAGTAGATGCAGCCTAGTTGTAAATAGTGATCATACATATAAACAGCAACATCAACAGCCCTTTTTATATCTCAGTCTCCAGGAATTGTCCAGTGGATGGCGCTCTTTGGCCAGCAATTATGTATAGGCTACCAGTCGGGCTTCATGCGCTACAGTGTGCATGGAGATGCCCCTCCGGTCAGCTTACTTCACCCAGATGACCCCACGTTGGCGTTTATTAGGGCAGAGAACTTGGATGCCCTTTGTGCAGTGGAAATCTCCAATAAAGAACTGCTGATCTGCTTCAGCAGAATTGCAGTGTATGTGGACACACATGGCAGACGCTCGCGCCAACAGGAGCTGATGTGGCCCGCGATGCCCACTGCCTGCTGTGAGTAGAGAGAATCTATTTACACTTAAAGGTTAAAGACAAGTGTCAGGGTGTTTTGTTAGATTGACCTTGTGGATGATTTACATTTCGCAGGCTACAACGCCCCCTACCTGTCAGTCTACAGTGAAAATGCAGTGGATGTGTTTGATGTGAACACTATGGAATGGATTCAGACCATTCCTCTCAAAAAGGTTTGCTTATTTCAATTTCAGAAGTCTTTAAAAAATGCAATTATTATAAATAAAGAACTCTTGCACACCCAGCGCAACTGTTTTCAACATTTAATAATAATAATAATAAGTGTTTCTTAAGCACCAAATTAACATGTTAGCATGACTGGAAACTGTTTATTTACTAAAACAAATTAATGAGTCATCTTGTAAATGAATAAATAAACTTTGACCGGCTCTGTGCAGGTCCGGCCGTTAAACATGGATGGCTCTTTGAATCTCCTGGGCCTAGAGACGGTCAGACTCATCTACTTCAGAAACAAGACTGCAGGTAACAGCACTGTCTCTTAATTCAGTGAAATGCAAGAATTATAGCTCACTTTGGGTGTAGTTGTTTGAACCTTTTTATTTAGCAGTGCTGTTTGATGTAATGAATAATTCAGATTTGAATAATATGTCTGATAATGCATAATGTGTGTGTGTTTAGAGGGGGACGAACTGGTGGTGCCTGAGGTGTGTGATAACAGCAGGAAGCAGATGGTACGCAGCATGAGCAACAAGAGACGGTTCTCATTCCGTATTCCTGAGGAGGAGAGACTGCAGCAGAGGAGGTGAATGACACACACACACACACACACACACACACACACTCACATATTTGTGTACTGCCATGCTAAAAATACAAGCAGAGCTGACAGTTACAGACAAAGATCATAATACATTTGTAGTATGCTATTTTTAGGTCTGGATTCAGTAATATTCAGTAGTATTTTAATTTCAAAATATAATTTTAGTCATAATAAGGCTATTAAATGAACTTACTTGTGTGTGTGTGATTGCAGAGACATGTTGAAAGATCCAGAGAAAAGGAACAAGTTGATCTCAAATCCTATGAATTTTAACCATGTGGCTCATATGGGTCCTGGAGATGGAATGCAGATCCTCAGAGATCTACCAATGGTGAGAGGCTCATCTTTAAAGGAATATTCTAGGTTCAGGATATTAAGCTCAGTCAATAGCATTTGTGACAAAATGTGGATTGTTAAAAAAATTTATTTCACTTGATTTAATAGTGTAGCAACAAGACAAACAATATGCATGTTAAGAAAAAATTGCTCACTAAATCTTTACTATGCAAAGTAACATTGTCTGTATAACCAATAATACACGTTTTTAATAGAAGAATTAAGTGAAAGTCTTATGAGGAAAAAGTGTTAAAAAAGTGTCTTTAGAAAAGTATTAGTTTCACATTTTTGCTTTAAATTCATTAACAAATTGTCCCAATTCTAGGGCTGCCACTAACGACTATTTTTATTTCGATT
>SCHK01321717.1:3439-23757 GCA_004124795.1 Poropuntius huangchuchieni
TTAAACATTTTCAAAGAATCTTATGGTATCATGTTTTTGTGTTTTGTTGTGTTAGTATTTTTAGTTATTTTTTAACCTAATCAAAATAACCCAGCTGCAGTTTGATTGAGATTAATTGGAATGCACAATGAAAAAGCATTATTTTTAAAAATAGAGTTTTAAAAATAGTTATCTGTTTTTACAAATGAACTCTTCATACATACATATATATATATATATATATCTTCTGACAGCCTTGTCAGTATTATTATATATCAATGTTATCAATATTATCATATTATATCTCAGTATATAACTTATTGAATGAATGAGGTATTTATTATAGTGTTAATGATTAAAGTATTACAATTTTATTTCAGTATTTCATATTCCACATGTGTTGTTGTTCTTCTTCTTATTATTATTATTAGTAGCAGTATTAATCTTCCCCCATAATAAACCCGTCCATCTCGAATGCCTTCCTTCTGGCAGCTGGAATAACAGCCCACATCACAGCATGCTCTTTATTTATTTATTTTTGCCTTATTTATAGTTTTATACAAATTTAGAGAACTTTTCATATGTAAAATGTGGGAGCATATAGCCGATATTCAAATTTTGTCGATGAGTTGCTACAGGAAATGAATAGAATTCCCCTGGCACGAATGCAATCACTACATGTGGTCACATGTTGTCCAGTCAAAACAAGCAGGTGCAGTAAGATAGGTAAAGAGTCTGATCTATAAGCGTGCATCAGCAGGTCTCATCTCCCAATGTCTTATTCTGTCCGTGTCAACCAATGAAACAGAAGTGATTAGGAGTTTGGCCCCGTCTGAAACGAATCAATCCCGTCAATCAATGAGTTCTTTGAAATGTAGCCCATCCCGAACGGGAAGTGTCAGAGAGATGTGCAGGGCCTGCTGGGAAGGGGCTTTTATTGAGAGCCATTGTTGAAACTAGATCAAAACAAGCAGAGGGAGGCAAGAAAGTGCAGAACTAGTAATTGGATTAGGCAGACACCGGTGGTAAGTCAGTAAAAGAGACGGATGGATCGCAAGGACTTCGATGCGAGGAGAGATAGGATGCCGATGACACAATGAAACGGATAAAAACAAGGTAAGGTTCTCAGCGATGAAGTAAAACACAGGGGACCTGGATAAGTGAGGCTTGTGAAAAGCATATCTCAGGGGGAATGTGATCCAAGCACTATAATCTACACCAGTTTGAATGAAAGGTCAAAGACTACCAGAGGAATAAGAATTTACAGAGGGCCGGCTGTCCTTAATCTTTATGAGTAGAAGTACATTTGCAATAAAATAATAATTGTGTGTGTAATATAATATAATATAATATTAATCATATACAGTTATATTAAATAATATATAATACATTTAAAAAGTGTCTAGCACAGGAAAAACGTAATAATTAACAGATCTAAAAAAAATAAATAAAAAAACTTTCGTATTCTTTTCTCAAGAAAGTGATACATTTTCAGAAATTTCAAAAACTTTCACTTTCAAAACTCCAGGAAGATCATCACAAAAACAAACAAAAAAAAGTTTTATAAGATTTTATCTTAAAATAAAAATATTATAATTTATTTAAAATTTTAATTTAATTTGCAATTTATTATTTTTATTAATATAAATTAATAAATCTTAAAAAGTAAATGTCTTTCTCTCTCTCTAAATACAATTATATATTTTATTATTATTATATATACTATTTGATTTATATTAAGTATTGTGATTTCTACATTCAGCATTTCTAAAGCTAATTTGATCTTGCATAATTTGCTATTGAACTAAATGATTGTAAAAAATTACTCAATTGACAGATCAAATTTTTTTTGATGATTAAATCAAATGCTCTCATTAACAGTTACAATAATCTTATGATTTGACTTGATTGTTGCGAGAAAGGAAAGTTTTATGCTAATGGAAGCACAGTAGCGGGTTTTGAATGAATAGAACAAATCAGTTTGAAGTTTTGAACCGAGAATGTAGCACTTTTTAAATTGTGAAAATAGTACCAAAGCCATTAAAGCAAAACTATAATCAGCTTGTGTTAAATATATGAATGAGTGATTAGGACGGTGGAGTATGATGGAATCCTCCACAGTACATCATAATCAGCATTCTAATCATATGCAGACCCAAGACACCTCACCCGCAGTCACAGGCACTGTGCAGTAATTAATACATTTCCCTCTGGGTTTAATTAAAGCGGACTGTCTGTCGTGTGACATTCACTCTTCTCTGAGGGCAACAGATGAGTCTAGGCATGCAAAGTTTAAGTAGGTGAGAATGATGTCACACCTTGGAAACACAGCAGGAAGTGTTTGATGGTGTGAACGTAAACAGACATCGACGTTGCACGTTATCCCTGCGGTGGGAGTTTACCATGTATTTTTTTAAATGGAGAACCCCACACAGACATTTTAACCGGCAGATTTTGATCGTCTTAACATGGGGCGCGTTGGCTTTGGGAAACTAGGTCAGAAACTGCCATGGTACTGAGTGGCAAAATGGATCCTTTCATGTTGTTTCTTTCTTGATATGCAAACATTGAGCTCTGCTAAACAAGGCCCAGTTGTATTTTCTCAGTTCTTCACGATCCTGTCACCGTCGCCCATCTTAATTCAGAGCAGTGCTAACTTTTGCTTAGAAGATAAGACTATTTACAAGGGGACGGGTGTAAGTCTGGTCCCTGTGTGTGGATAAAGCGGTAAAGTTTTGCAGTGATAACCCCTATCTCACTGTTGGGAGACAAACTCAGATTTTATATCTGAGGAAGAGGTTTAGGGAGGGGTACAGCGGGGTTTTGGATACCTACAGAGAACAAAATTACATTTTCCCGTTTACGTTTTTGTGATGGGTGGGAGTGACATATAAATATATAAAAATATTGAAAAATATTAAATATACAAAAATAGATACAGTATACTACACAGTATATACATTATTTGTATATTTTACATTTTAATATTTGTTAAAAATATTAATATTTATTTAAATATAATAAATGCACAATGTAATATTATTTTATTTTTTTGCCAAAAGCATATCCTATTATCCCAAGAAGAGAGAGAAAAGAAAATTGTTTATAATTATTTCAAAAAAGCTCTTTTTTTTTTTTTTTTTGATAAAATCACAAATGCTGCCATTTAAATAAATATATAAATAAATATAGATAAAAGAATATACTTGGTTATTCAACAAAAGGCTTTAAAGTTTTCCATGGGATTTTCCATCAAAATAAAAACCCTGTAGTTTATTAGGTAATGTGAAAATAAAAAAAATGAAGGCAACAAAAATTATAATTTTTCTTTTTTTATTTTACAGTGAAATATGTTTAATGTGTTAAAAAGGTAATAGCAGTAGTAGTAGTAATAATAATAATAATAATAGTTTTAGCGGTTCTTATTTTATAGTCTTATTGACTATACTCACAAATATACTCACAAGTTTGTTTGTTTTGTAAATCGTTTTTTTCACAATTTTTATCCAGATTAAACAAATAAAATAAAATATATTTAATATGGTGCAGCCTTACTCACACTTGTCACAATACTGTGAAATTGTAGTTTTGTTTCACATATTTCCCATATGTTGCTTAATTGCTTCAAATAAAACGTTCTGCCAAATGCATAAATATAAATATATGTTTCCATATGGAGTCCTGGAATAATGGAAACCCTAGATAAGCTTATGGTACATTTTCCACTTAGGGAAAAGTTCTCAGATTGCTTCTTTCATGGACTTTAGAGGTATGTCTTTGATTTGATTTAAATTTGAGTTTAGACTTTCATTCTTACAGTCTGACTTTGTTTTATTTATGCCAGTTTTTACTCATATTTGGCGAGGATTCATTTTAGAGAGGGAAAGCAGAGAAGAGGCACGTACAGGTACTCTTGAGGTCAAGCGGTTGACATCCATTTGCAAGGAGATTATTTCTTATCTTATCGTTAGTCGGAAGTCCGTCACACTGCAGTCTACCGTCTCTATCCACGTAAAATGGTTGGTGGTGCGTTCTGAGGTGAGACCTGAGCTCTACACGTTTGAATCCAGTGGATAGGTTCGAAACAGAAAGACCTCTCGGTCAACTTGGGAGGCAGAGAAACCTGCAGCACTAATAATAACCTAATTGGTCCTTTCTCATCTTAAGCCAGACCTCTGGGTCCAGCGGAGATCTGCTGTAATCTCCTCACTGGAAGCAGGTTCCCACAGATATTAGCGCTAGAGCCAGGCAATTCTCTGGGCATGTTGTATCTTATTACGTCCCTCCTTAGTCAGAGAGGCACCGAGGCACACGGAGCTGATCAGAGACCTGTAGGTCTTTATTACCAGCCGCCCTTCACCTTTCTCAAACAGCAGGCTCGTGTCCCATCTGCACATTATCCACACTCTGATGCCCAGGCCTTATTCATCACTGATATGAGAGACCACAGGGGCCCCTGACAGAGGAAGTTGGTGGGGAGACACATCTGGTGGAGTTGTAGGGTCATTATCAGACCTGGCTGGCTTCCCTCAATGATCTAATAAAGTTTCCTGAAGCCCAGAGCTGCCTGCCTCCATCCGCCGTCTCTCAATCACTGACTTCTGCTCTGGGACTCTCAAAAGCGCCTCTCCACACATATGGATGGAATGGAGTTTGCAGTGCGCTGCAATTATTTTGAATTAGGCGGCGTGTTTATGTTTGGACTTGTTTATGACCAGGTCTGCTTTGGAAGGAAAACAAGAAGCTAGAGTGCTGGTTATTTCTGTTTCTTTATTTCTTCACAAATAGTGTGGGTGGTTAGGTAAATAAATATCCCATCACTCTCTCTCTATTTTTCTTCTTTTTTTAAACCAGTAAAAAATGTCTTATAATACTTATGTAAGGGATAATGTAAGTGTCAGTCATTGCAAAATAAACTAGTAGTAGCATAGATTTTTCAAAAAACATTTTTTAGAAGTACGCTACCTTTCAAAAGTTTGGTTGGTTAAAGCTTTTTAAATAGTTTCGAAAGTGTCTTTTGCTCAGCAAGGCTGCATTTATTTGATAAAAATACAGTAAAATAGTGATATTGGGAAATATTATTAGTTATAATTTTTTTTAGTGTATTTAAAAGTGTAATTTGATGGCAAAGCTGAATTTTCAGCATCCATTTCTCCAGTCTTCAATGTCACACAATCCTTCAGAAATCATTCTAATATGCTGATTTGTGCTCAAGAAACATTTCTTATTATTATCAAGGTTGAAAACAGCTTCTTAATATTTTTCTTAAAACTGTTACTTATTTTCCAGGATTCTTTGATGAATAGAATGTTCAACAGAACAAAATTTCATTAAAATGAAAATATTTTGTAACAATATAATTGTCTTTACTTTTGATCAATTTGCGAACCCATCCTTGCTAAAGTAACAAATTAATGTCATCAATCAATCAGTCTTACAGTCTTACAAACATTGGAACGGTTGTGTATACCTCAGTGCCAGAGGGGTATGAAACAAAAAATCAAATCTCTCTGAGAAGAACATGTGTCCTAGGGTGTATTACTGGAAAGAACATTTTCAGAACACTTTAGTTTTCTGTGTAGAAAAAAAGCATGAAAGTATTCTGCAAGTCTGCAGATGTATATATAGGTGCCATCTCATCTAAAATCAAATCCGTAGCTCTCAACTCAGTGCAAAGAATTGATTAATCATACCTCTCTCTTGTTCAATTTTTCAGAAACTCTTGGATTAATACAATGATCCTCCGCTTCTCTTTGAACTTTCATCTGATCTGAGAAGTGTCTCTCTTTTATAAGAGTCTCAGCCCAGAGTCTCAAGTTATACGTTTAGCATCTTGTAATGGAATCGGCTCTTGACAAAGGTCCCAAACAAAAACCGCACCATCCATATGATTGAAATTCCATCATCAAAGTGCGCATGAGATCAAAGCTTGATGACTATGGAAGTAAAATAGATATATGACTTATATTGCTGTATTAGATGACTGAAGGCTGAATAGAAATTCATTGGAATACTGGCCAATGTGTCATTGCAATAAACTTTTCAGTATTGTATGAAATACGTTCATTTATTTTGTACACTAAAGAATGTTTATGGACATTTCAACTAAAAAAACACAAACTACTATAACACTTTTAGCTCCTTTCCATTATTGTAAATCATTACTTTTGCTGAAGCACAGTGGATGAAATGGATGCTGCATGTGAAGGATAAAGTTTGATGATTTTTATTTCTGAGCTGCTGATTTATTTCATGGTTAAGAGTACAAATCATTTATACATTTATTTTAAACGAAAGGTGAATTATAACCCCGCCATGCTTGCCATGTGAGCGATTTGGTGGAACGGAATAAAAATGATGCCTGTGTAAATTTTTAGACACACCACTGGGATGGAAGGTGAAATGGGGAAATGAATTGCTGTGTAAATCTAACAGGGCAGACTAAATCCAATTGTAATAGGAGGCCGATAGCATAAACCACAAAGCCAGGCTCGGACCGCTGCTCATTCACAAGAGTTCATATTTACAATCACGCACAGTAAATAAATAGCAAGATGGATTGTGTAACAAGGGGATAAAATAAAGGCATTTTCACATCCAATGAAAGCCACTACAACCCTGTTGAGATGCTATTTATTTAGGATGAACTTGTGTCAAATGAGGTGACATTAAGAATTTAAAGATCCCCTGTGAGAAGCTCGTAAAATTGAATGTCTGTGTTTTAGATCCACCCTCGTAAAAGTGGGTAGCTTTATGCTCCAAATTTAGGTTTTTACATTTTTACAGGATGTCGAAACTTATAGTACCAATTTCTTTAGCGTTTATGAGGCAATATATGCTTATTTTGCACCGTTTAATCTATAGTTGTACAGTAACTTAAGTTGTAAATTTACCTTGATGAGTAGTATGTATGTGTGCAGTGCTTGAGACAATTCCCAGCATGCATTGTGGCATGAATATGTTTTGCAAACTACTGTTGTTTACTTGTTCGCAGTATTTAAGTTCTTTTTCATTTGATGTAACTGAATCTCCGTCTTTAAATATGTGGTTGTTTAGTGCTGTATTAGTTTGTGTGTTGAATATTAAGGACCCTGCAGCCTATATCAAATACATAATTTTCATGTCATCTTTATATTCTGCAGGGACCTCAGTTGTTTGGTTCCCAAGATTGTTGATAGTCAGGCTAATATTAAATGAATCAAAGCGCCAGCAACTTTCCCACTGTGATACAAGTTGTTTTGTGTCTTGTTATTGTAACTGAGATGAATATTTACTCCAAATGTAAGACAAAACCACACAGTGTGGATCGGTTATCATAGAAATAGCGGATGCGACTCTGGACATCTGAGTGGATTCGTTTACAGGTGCAGGACAGTTTTGCATAGACCGCAAAACCGACTCGGAGGTAAGCTTGACCGACCCAATTTTTAAATAAAAATACATTTCTGAAACTATATACGTTACCATTTTTGGGGTCAGTAATATTTAAACAATTTTTTGAAAGAAATGAATACTTTTATTCAGCAAAGGTGCTTTAAATTGATCAGCATTGACAGTAAAGATGTTTTCAAACATGCACAACTGTTTTCAACATCGAATATTAAGAAATGTGTCTTGAGCAGCAAATAAGCATATTAGAATGATTTCTGACGGATTTTTGGAATTTCTGACACCACAGGAGTAAATTACACTTTATAATATATATTTAAAAAGAAAACCATTATTTTAAGTTGTAATAATAAAATATATTATATTATTATTAATATATACTATATTATTTTAATTATTTATATTATTTAAAAAATAAAATAAAAAAAAATAAAATATAAATCTTGTAGACCCCAAACGTTTGTATGGTACAACAGACAACTTTTTCTTAAAATTATTTAATAAAAATAATGCTTTTTTTTCCAGCAAATGTATTATTTTCTGACATGATATTTCGATTGGATGGACCATCAACCAGAGCAGTACAGAAAAATCTTGGAAGTCTTGAAACACTATAGCATGACATGATTTATATATTAAAGCATTTAGTCTGAGGGCCTCTTTCTCCTCAAGCAACCATTAAAATGTAATTTAGATAATCACAATATAACAAATTATGTGCAATTTGTCTAATTAGAAGACTATAAAAAAAAATCTAGCAAGCTGTGTTATCTGCCTGCTGAAATATGAATTCAGAGCTGGCGTTTTTGTGAATAAACATCGTTAATGATGCTTAACAGTGTTTACTTACTATGAATGAGGGCACCCATTGTCCATTAGTCAAATAAGGTCACAGTCTTTATAAACAGAGTTTGTTGCTACACAATATTTTTAGTGGTATTGCAAACCAGTTTACCAGTTTTTTTTCTGTGCTTTTGTCTTTTTTTCCTATTTAGATCAATTTTTTATGATTTCAGCTTTAGTTTTAGTAATTTTAGCACTTCAGCTTTAACTTATTTTAGCTGGTTGCCAATGCAAGTTTTATATTTTATTTGATTTTATTTTTAGCTTAACAGTAGTTTCAGCAGAAATAACAACACTAGCGCAAACTGCCTTTTCTCTTTAATCTGTCCCAATCTAATGCACCAGACGACCTGAACCCATTCTTTAGGTGGGATTAATTTTTCTTAGTTTGAAGTTACAGCAGAAAACACCCACAGGGACTTGACATTAAGCGAGGCGACTGCATATCCGCGCATGTACTATGCTAATGTTAGCCCCCCTCTAGCGACAGCCTCCCTGTAATTAACGTTGTTTTGCAGCTAGCAGGCGAGACCTTTCAGAGTAAAGAGGTCTGTTTAACAGGATAATTGAGAGTGAAGCTACGACCGTAACCTTCAAATAGCTCGTGGTGGTGGTCACCTTGACCATGTCAAGCAATAGCGACTTGCGCGCAGCTTATCTTTGATGGCTCATTGAATAAATAGGACTGTGACGTTAAGATGGAGGATGTAGAAAGGAAGATGGAATAACGGCATGATGTGTCTAAGGGTTCTGCTCCAGTGCGGAGCTTAACCCGCAGGCAAAACGGCTGGTTGTGTTTATGTTGTCATGCTTGCTTAGCTGTTATGCTAAGCAGCATGGGGCTCTGGGACAACCCCCTGATGGTGCTTGTGTTTGCTCTCTTTTTACCCTTCGCCCGCTCTCTCTTTCTATGTCACTGACATGTTATCTTTCACGGTAATTCAGAGCTGCACTTAAAGCCATTTCAAATGTGGCATTAGACTAGCGCTGTGAAAAGCTAGTCACATAAAGGGCTGCCCACGTCTTTCCGGACCAATTTAAACTCCGTCTAGCTGTGTGACACGAATTAGCCTGTGACATGACACTCGGCGTGAATGTAATATAAAAAGTTCAGTGTTTAAAAATGTTAAACTGATTATCTTATTCATTGGCATGCTTTTTCTCCTTTGTAGGAAATGTCGACAGTTCTCTTTATAAGCTGGTCTTGACTGCTTCTTATTATAGTGGGATATCCTATACGGTGGCTAAGCCGTGATCTTAGATTATTTATTTGGCTGTAGAGAAATTCAATGGACGTCAGACCTTCATAAGCGGTTTGGGTTTATTTTTGCTGCAGGTGTTGAGTAGGGCATATATTATGAGACCTGCTGACTTGGCTGCTTTTTTGGCTGTAGAAATGATGGTGTTTTACTGCTCGGAGGTTGGTTTTTAATCAGGGGTTGAGGAGAGTGCCTCGGGGGTGCTGGAACCATTCGTGGCTGAGCGTGGTGTAGATGCTGCCTAATACATTCAAAGGCAGTAATTCAGTGTCCTGGCTGACTGGCCACAGCATTAGGCTTGAAGGCAGCTCATAAAGTCTATGAACACATTGTTCTTTATTTATGTCTGTGAGCATGTGCACACACACATCTAACATTTAGTATCTCATGAGCATGACAAATTGTTCCACCATAGAGATATATTTAAGTAATTACTTAAGGTAACAATAAATGCATTGGTTGAGTTACAAACATCATTTTCTTCCTGACCTCGAACAGCTTTGCATGTTTTGTCGTAGCTTTTCGGCACCCCCGCTTGAAAATTTAGGTTAAGTAAAAAAGTGTGATCTATAATTTGGTAGTGCATTTCTAGCTGTTCGTTAGCTGGTTAACTGGTTTGCTGCTAGGTCAAGATGGTCTGCTAGCTTGCACCAGTTAATGACCAACTTGAACCAGCTAATGGCTATTTTGTCCCTGTTGTACCTTATGACCATCTTAGATTAGTTAGTGATCATTTTTTACTACATTTTTGTAGCTAATGATCATCTTCAACTAGCTAATCCCTGTCTTGGACTAGCTAATGACAATTTTGTACTAGCTCAAGACCATCCCTATTGAAGAAACCAGCATATGCTGGTTAGGTATGTTTTGAAGCATGGCAGCTGGATTGAACTTGTTTAAGCTGGTCCTTAGTTGGTCCTGAGCTGGTTATAAGCTGGTTATGAGCTTTGACTAGCTAATGGTCATCTACTATATCTAATGACCATCTTGAACCAATCAGTGACCAATTTGTACTATCATATGACCATCTTAGACTAGTTAATTATAGTTTTTGACTAGCTAATTATCATCTTGGACTAGCTAATGGGCAAAGGTATTCTTTAAGACTAGCTAACAATCATCTAACATAGCTAAGGACTATCTTGGACCAATCACTGACAGTTTTGTACTGTACTAACTCATGACCGTCTTAGACTAGCTAATGATAATTTGTGACAAACTAAAAACTATCTTGGACTAGCCAATGAAAATATTTGACTACCTACTGCAATGGTCAAAGATGGTCATTAGCTTTGACTAGCTAATGGTCATATTCTATATATTAACATTATTCATTTTAGACTAGCTACAGTAGTGACCATTTTAGAGCAACTAAAGATCATTGTGTACTAATCACAATCTTAAACTAGCTTATTACCATTTTTACCATCTAATAACCAGCATAAACTAGTTGACTACCCAGTGATGAGCATAGACTAAGCTAATGGCCACCTTGGACTAGCTGATGACCAGCCTAAACTAGCTAATAATTATTTTACACTAATTGTCAACTCATTGTAGACCAGCCAATGGCCAATTTAGACGGGCTTATGATCTGTTTAAAACACCTAATAACCTTTTTGAACCATCTTAGATTAGCTAATGACCAGTTAGTTTAGACAATATAGAAACCAGTTATTATGTTCCAAAATGCACCACCATCTTAAACTGGATTTTCCAGCAGGGAGAAAAAGAAGACGACAGAATAATTCATCTCATGGTTGTTTGGATATTTCTGTCTCACGGGAAAGTGTTTGCTATAAGAAGCAAGGCTTCTGAGTTGGAAATGCTGGTTAGCTTATACTGGTACACTAGGTCTTCTTTTTCAGTAAAAAGTTCAAGTAGAATCTTTGTCTTTTATCGCCTGGCATGCTCTCTTTTTCTCTTATTCGTTTGCTCTGTTCTTCTCAGGTGCAATCTATTTCGGGAAGAATTACCATAATAACACACGTCGCGTGAGACTGGCTGTCATTGTAATTGATATCTAGACGCGGCTGCTGGGCGGAGCCATTTGCATATAATCACTTTAACTGATATGATAATGAATGTGGTGGGCCTGATGCAAGCAGAAAGTCTCTCCGGAGACGGATGGCTATTTGAATTATACTCAATAAGTAATATATTATCCCACTAAGAGAGAGTCTTTCGAAACACCCACACCTGGATGGCTTTAACAAGGTCCACCTCACTTATATAAGCAGGCTGCTTCATGTTTGTACATGTTTTCCTGTAACCTTAATTACTTGGCCTTGTTCCCCTAGATCTCTCTTGAGTGAGTTGTGTCCCGTGTCCTTGCAGCCACCTGGAGTTTCTTCTTTTATTTATGTGACCGCCGGTAAACGCTCATTGGATTGGTGTAGTGCCGATGTAGGAAAGAAAAGGGGATGTTATTCCTTCAGAGAAAATTTTTAAAAACCTAAAATGTTTGCTGACACACTCATACATAAAGACTAGCGGCAATTAAGATGCTTACTCCTAAATCAGAGATAATTAGGCACAGTTTGTAAGTCATTGGAGCAGGTTTCCAACAGAACTCAAACAAAGCAAAACAACAACCACAAGAAATCCTATAACTAACACATGTAGGATGCGCATTGTATATTCTTTCTGGCTTTTTAATTTTTATGGAATCTGTAGAAACATAAGGGGATAGTTATGTTCCGCAGGGGAAAGAAACCTAGACAGGTTTTGAGTGGCATGAGGGTGGGTAAAATATGACAATGTTCGTTTTTTTTTTTTTTTTTTTTTTTGGTTGAACTATCTTTTTAAATGGAGAAAAGTTTGGAAGATTTCACTGAGCTAACACATTTTCCCCCTCTGGTGTCTGGTGGGATGCTTAAAGGGAAAAGGTGATACGGAGAGAACAGATTAGTAAGTGAATCCGGAATAGGTTTGGACTCTGGTTGTAATGCAGTCTTCCAGCTCTCTGGCAACTCTCGAACTTGAGTTCATTTGTTACCTGAACACACACTTCTTCGCTGACCTCCAGTTAGCCTCAATTTCTGCTAACTGGCAGCACCAACAAGCTGAGGGCTCAAAAACATTCCACTTTAGAAAAACAGCCTGAGGAAGTAAAAAAAAAACCTGTGCTTAAAAATCCAATCTCTGCTGAATTCAAGTTGATTACTGATACACTTAATTACCATTAAACATATTCTATTTTACAGTATCGGTGATGTCACCCAAAAATTAAAATTCTGTTCTAGGTTATTCTCCCTCTTGTAATATCAAAATTGTATGACAACATGAAAGATTATTTTTAAAACTGTTTTTATCCATACAGTTGACGTCAGTGGGGTCCACAACAACATTGTATGGACAAAAACTAACAGACTAACAAACTACTACTCCAAACTAACTACTTCTTACTTTTTTTTTTATTTTTTATTTTTTATTTTTTTTATAAATTTTTTTCAGTTAATAGAATGGCATCAGAACTGTTACACTGCATCTGTAGAAAAACTTACTGCCGGGATATTATCCATTAAGTTTAGGGACATTTCCTTTAACGCTAAAACACAACGCAATGCAATGCATTATTCAAAATATGGGTAAAACACAGGTGAAAATCAGTACAGAAAATTCCCTCACAATAATGCAGTACATTGTGCCCTATTTTTACTGACATTTCTTAGTGTTTCTGACACAGAAATCTGGGGGAAAGTCCATAATGCAGTGCAACAAGACATGTAACTTTACTTAATGTATGTGTTGCATTTTTACGTGTACAAGATTACTTTTTTATTAAGATTGTGTGAAGAAAAACAAAGAAGTTCAATTCAGAGACACCACAGATCAGTCACAGTTGGTGTCTCTTATGTCCAAGGAATTTATTTTGATCAAAAATATAGTAAAAACAGTAATATTGAAAAAAAAAAATAAAAATCTATTTAAATATATTTCAAATGTAATTTATTCCTGTGATGGCAAAGCTGAATTTCATTACTCCAGCAGTGTTACATGATCATTCAGAAATCATTCTAATGATGTTGTTCAGGATTCCTTAATCATTTGAAAATTGGAACAGATTGATTTAATGCATCCTTGCTGAATAAAAGTATTAATGTCTTAAAAAAAAAAATACTGACCCCAAACCTTTGAATACTATAGTGTAGTGTACATGACCATTATTAGATTATACTGTCCTTAAACGGAGACTAACCATGCTAGCGTACATTTCAAGAAAAGACAAAGAAATGAGCATATATCTAACATTGTTAAACAACTGAGCTGAAATGTTCCTGCTTCTGGAATAATTGTCTTTCTCACCTCCACCTTCTATCAATCCAGCACTCTGTAGTCAGCCGACATCTTCTCTCAGTTCCTCCATCCTCCCAAAAAACAACAAAGACGTGCTGGTGTCATACGAGCGGAGGCACGAGCACAATCGACTACAATTAACCTAACAGAGAGAGAGAGCACATAAATGAGAATTAGAGAGAGAAAGAAAAAAGCAAAGAAACCAAATTGAGTGAAAGGTCCAAGAATAAAAGAGTAAAGGAGATAAGAAGTGTAACAGGGTTGACGAGAGCGAGAGAGTGAGAAGGGGGATTAGAGGAAGTCTGAAGATACGACACCAAGGAGGAACAGAGGATGATGAGCAGTGAGGAAGATGCTGAGCTGCAAGACAAAAGAGCAGAGAAGAGCGATAACGCTGCCGAGCATGTAGAGAGAGACGGAGCTCTCTGAAGGATTGGGAAAAGGAGAGCTGAGACTAAAGCTCAAAGTTAAATCTAAAATATGAAGCACAAGGAAAACTTTAAAGTGAATATTTTTTCAGTTTTTCACAGATATGACAAACACAGCCTTTTATGCCAAGATAACATGGTGATTGTATTGAGGGGCTAGGCTTAACAAAATGGTGTGTTTTTTTTTTAGGTTGAGATCTTGCGTTTGTGCTGACGCATCAGATTCCTTTCATTATGAATATGTGTCACTAAGAAGGTGTCTTGAGATTTCTTTGATTTTTGTTTTTGTGGTGGAACTCAATGGCAACTATTTGAGTTTAAGAATGATTGATGAATTGAATTCATGCTTATGGGTGGGCTCAGAGAATTTTTAAAAATGTTTTTTATTAATTTATTTATTCAATTTTCTGTGCTAATTTTGGGGGAGTCCTTAAAATTTATTTAAGGGTTGTTTGGCATTCAAAATTAGAGTTTTTTTAGATTTAAGGAAGTAGAATTTAAATGGGAAAAAAATGCAGTCAGAAAGATTAAATAATATATTCATGACTTATTATTAAACTATATAAAGCAGATAAATGCAATGTACTATATATCTAAATAATGTTATATGTATGATAATGTGTAATTCGGACTGAAAAAGAAAATGTATGTTTTTTGTTTTGTTTTGTTTTTTAACTAAATATATATTAAATATTTATTATTTATTTAATTTATGTCTAAATATTAAATGTTACTTTTTATTAAATATAATTGAATTATATCTAATTAATTAACTATTGCTTTTACAAAACCATGTTGAAAGAAATGCTTTAATTTACCCCACATTTTACGGTCATGGTTATATTTTAAAAATATTGATATTCTGACTTAATTTTGTGACATCAGATAGGGAGATGTTTTTGATATCAGATAATAAATAGACATAAAAAAGAGTCAAAATCAATGAGAAATTAGTTGACTTTTGAATTTTCAGAACTCTGACTAAGAGTGTTACAATTTTATTGGCTAAAAACAATCAAATTAATCAATGTTTAAAAAAGCATGTAGTGGCAGTTGATGTGTAGCATGTTATGAATGACAGGTATTCTGTGGAAATCTGCAGTTTTCCACAGAGTTCTGTGCATGCTGAGTCCTTGTGGGTAAAAAGTGAAGAAAAAACTGCAGAAAGTTTTGTTGACCATAGCTTTAAGCTAGTCTCAAAGTCTAGCTTCCCTGTCAGTACTCCCTCCAGAATCCGAGCGCTGTTTGCGGTGGAGCCGAACAGCAGGACTCTCAGTGGAACCTCACTCAAACGCTCCCGACTGCCACTACAAATGACTTCTGGGAATCCTCCAGCGGGAGCTGTCTAAAGTGATCTGCTCAGGCTGAAGTGCCACTAACGTGGGCGCACGTGAACTCGAGTGTGGAATTGTAATAATGCCATGCGTGCAGCTCCAGACCGACAGTAGCGAGACATTCGCACGAAATAATGAGAAACATGCTCACGGAAGTATGCGCCCGTGTTTACGCTCACACACGCAAATACTCCGGGCCTTCAGCAGTGCCAGACAGAGATTTATGAGCCTTATATATCCATTGCAATGCTTTCCATAATAAAATGTAGTTTTACAAAGAGAACAGCTTCATGTAGTCACCTTGCTGGGAGTTTCTGTCTCTGTGTAAAAAATGGCAACGTTTTCTTATGGGATGCTGGGATGGTGACTTTATTTTGCATTTGGGTTTTTAGTCCAGCATTAATTCATTTTTCATCTGTTGGCAATTTATTTGATAAAGGCATATTGAACACCATTTACCTTATGGTGAATATACACACCCCCCCCCCCCCCCCCCCTTTTTCTTTATGGTGAAAATCCCCCCCCCCCCCCCCCAAAAAAAAAAAATCTTTCATTTTCTCACCCCCAAGTTGTTCCAAATCTATATGAATTTTTTTCACAAAAACGGAAAAGAAAGATATTTTATAGGATGTTGGTAACCAAGCAGTGGATGGTAGCCATTGACTTCTATAGTATGGGAAAAAAATACCATCGAAGTCAATGGCTAGCTGTTTGGTTGCCAACATTTTTTTTTTTAAATATCTTTTGTTTTTAGCAAAATAAAGAAGTGGAGGATGAGTAAATGATGACAGAATTTTGAATTTTCTTTTTTGGGTAAACTATCCCTTTAATCCCTTCAAGCAGCCAGCGCTATTATATTTTTTTATATGCATGAAATGACATATTGACCTTTTATTAATTTTTTAAAAAGTTTATTTCATTAAAATATTTAGTAACAATTAAAATAATTTATTAAATATTATTTCTATTTGATTACATTTCAATAAATCTTTATAATATATATAAATATTTATTATATTTTAAGTTAATGAAATCCTAAGATTTGATTACAGGAATAATCAGCCAGTAACAGTGATATGGAGGCACTTTTATATGTCAGTTCGCCTTGGTTTTTCTGTTACATTCCTTATTCATTTTTTTTTTTTTTTTTTACACAAACGTATAATTTCCTCATTCCTCATAGATTTTTTTCAGAATCTTAGAATGTAATGAGCTAAAGGGAATGAAGACTGTTGAAAAGTGTATTTAAAAGTGAAAGTGCTTTACACTTCAAATCAATTTTTTAAACATTTCTTTGGATTTGTTTTTGTACTGTTGGTTATTTTCTCATCCATATTTATTTAAGGAGGCACTGCCTTCTTTGGCTCCTCTGAGAAAACGCCCCTGCACCTTATTTACTTAAAGAGAGAAGTACAAAATCTGATTTTTTTTTAATACAAACTTTTCATTTCGTTCCATCAGGAAAAAAAAAAAAAATAAAAAATATATATATATATATATATACATATTTTTTATTTTTTTTTTTTTTTTTTTTTTAAAAAAAAAAAAAAAAAAAAATATATATATATATATATATATATATATATATATGAATAACTAGCTTGGCTGTTCATAGCCTCTAGGCGAGTGTCATAATGGCTACATCATTTTCATGTCGCTTGCTAATTTGCAGGTGCCCTCTGGAAGCAAGAGTGTTGTCGTCGCGTTTTGCAGGACATTACTTCAACTTCCCTTTGGACTCGCTGTATAACAGAGATGACCCAGTCAATCATGTCTAGTCCACTCTCTCCCTTTCTCTCCCTCCATCTGGATGGACATTGAAGTGATCTGGCAGGGTTTACCCTTGGACTAGTTGGGGTCATCATGTTTGGCCATGCACACTCCCTGCTAGACATGGCTCAGAGACAAACAGTGCTGGATTTAGCTTTATACCAGCAGTTCTGTCCCCTATGTGCTCCAACACACCCCTCAAGAGAGGATGAAGCCTCAGTGGCCCCTGTCCAAATCCAGGGTCATTTTCCCTTTGACCTGAAAGCATTCTCAGGCCTCATTAGAGCATCTCTCGGGGCCTCTTTGGGAGAGTTGTCTGCCACACTTGTGGCCCATAGAGTGACCGGAGGACAAGATTTGAGAGATGACCTCTGACCAGGCACGTGCCTCTATGGGGTGACATGATGCAATGTAGTGTGAAGGTGATCACCTCTCCCAAATTAGTGTTTAAATAAGTCTGAATCAGTTTTTTTGACCTAATTTTCTGGAAAAATATTAACACGCCATGAAAAGTTGATAAAATACTAAAAAGAAAAATAGGATATGAATAAATTAGATATATACAGTATAAAAGCTTATCAGCATATACCATAAAAATGATTTCTGAAAGATCATGTGACGCTAAAGACTGGAGAAATGACTGCTGAAAAATCTGCTTCGCCAACAAAAGAATAAATTACATTTTAAAATGTAATAGAAATAAGTTTTAATTTTAAATTCTAATAATATTTGACAATATTACTGTTGTAACATATTTTTCATCAAATAAATCCAGCAACAAAAATTGAGTAATAATAATTATTCCACACTTTTTATCTTTTGTTTCTCATATTTGCCTTTTTTGAGTGATTGTGATTTTATATATCACGGTGTGACTTTTTCTTATTGTATACTTATATTGGCAAGGCAAGTTTATTTATATACTGCAGCCCATTTCATACACAGTGGTAATTTAAAAGTGCTTTAAAAAATAGTAATCATAAAATGTTTTATAAGAAATAATAATAAAATTAAGAATAAAAAATTGAAGAAAATAATACATTTGTTATATAATGTAATATAAACCTTACTCAGTAACATTATTTTGTGTATTTGGTTTAATGCAATGTGTTTACACGGTTTAAGGTAACCCCCCCCCCCCCAAAACATTATTTTCCACGCACCATACATTATTGTTGCTCCTCTCTGCCCCGCTTTTCTGAAACGCGTCAATTTTTACAAAACTCATCATTCTAAAAAACTAGCTGTGCTCTGATTGGCCAGCTATCCAGTGCATTGTGATTGGCCGAAATACCTCAAGCGTGTGACGGAAATGTTACGCCCCTTACCGTATTTGGAAAAACACAGTGTCTCCACAACATGGTGGCGGTGGTGGCAACAATACTACAGTGAGAATAAATGTTACGCCCTCTTTCTTTGCGTAAACATTAAGGCTGTGTTATGCAAATCGTCCAACACAGTGACGTGGATATTTGGGGGCGTGTTTAAATGTCTTAAACTTTTATAAAGAATATCTCTTTGGGTTTGAGACTTTGCCATTTTACGGATCTTATATATGCGCAAACAGCTTGTAACAATCCAAAGACCAAGGAAAACTTGAAATCGCATCATATGACCCCTTTAATGTTTGATGTAGTTTTGCTTCTCAGTAAATTTAAAGGTAAAAAACAAGACTGAAATGCTGATTAAGAAATGATTTTTTTTGCAGCGTAAGCCCCGATATCCCGTCCTCAGCTAACACAATAAAACATGCTGATCGTGTAGCTGTAATTGAATTAGCCGTAGATCAACAGAGACAGATATGGGAACATATTCCTCATTACACTGCATTGCCGGTTTCAGCTGCCCCAGCCTATTTTTGACTTTAGAGGTGTTAAAGTGTGGCTTAGTTATCTCTGGTGACGATTATACTCAAAGATAACCAGGATTTATTGGCCCAATATGGATAACAATTCATTACTAGACGAGAACTGTGGTAATCCTATTTCCACAGGGCGTAATTGGGTCTCAACACCCCCCCCTTCCCGCCACCGACACCATCGCCACCCAAACCAGCAACCGTCGGCACTACCTTGAAAAGTGGCAGAGAAATCCTTCAAAGTGAATTCCAGATGAAGCTTAAGGAAATCCCTACGTATTGAGCGTTTGTGTGAAATGAAGTAAGGAAATAGACGGCGAGACTGGGACCTTGATGAGGATACACACAAGCTTGTGTGTACCGCAGTGACACTGAGCTGCAGAGAGCAGTTTGCTTTCGTTATAAGCGTGAGGCTTAACAGGCTCACCGGTTCAAAGACTTTTCCTTTAATGCTTCTGTCTGCCTGTTTGCCTGCTGCTATTCTCCTTTCTCCCTTACATAGGCGTATTCACACTTGCTGCTTTTTACTTCTGTTCTGTTGTTCTCTGTATGTCAACCCACACTCAATCTCGCCGCAACCATCTGCATGTTTCAAAAAGAATAGCACTTAACGCTAGCTTGTATGGGCTGTTACATGATTACATGCATTTGAGAGCGCAGGCCACTTATTATTCACGGAGAGAGGATGGCGTTCACACAGGCTGCAGACGTGAAGCAATAGCCTGTTCCTTTCCGGTCGGGCTATGTAGACTGCAGTGAGCCAATGATTTGATGTGGTAGTCCTGCTGACAAACAAACAAAAGCTTTGTATTTAGCACGCAATCTCTTAATAAGCACTTTCATGCAGTAGTCTAGAACAGTGGTGTGCAAGCTGGGGTCTGGGGAAAAGTTCAGCGAAAAACGATGTAAAAAAAAAAAAAAATTGAATTTTACATTGCTGTTTCATTCAGCTTTCTTGTTGGAAAACATAATATTAATCATAATCTTTTGAAATGCAAATAATATTATTTTATTCTGTAGATTATTTTGTAGGCAATATTTTACACATTTAGAATATATATATAATTTTTTTTTTTTTTTTTAATAGGCCTACTGTTCAAAAGTTTGGGGTTGGTAAAGTTTTTTGAAAGTCTCACCAAGGCTGATTAATCGCATTCAA
>SCHK01321872.1:10325-20652 GCA_004124795.1 Poropuntius huangchuchieni
TTTCAGTAGTTAAGAGCTTGTTTTGAGGTCTTTTAAACTCGACTGCTGTTGCTTACTAATATCAATGCTTTCTGTGCAGGTATGAAAAAGACATCCAGCTATTCAAAAGCAAGGTGGTAGACAGTGTCAAGCTATGCAATAGTCACCTGTTTGATCAGCCCAAGATAGATGACCCTTATGCAATAAGGCAAGTACAGCACTGCAATATTGTGTTGTGAAGTTTTCCTCCCTTATTATGATCTCTTAGGCTGTATTTACACTGGGACAAAAACAAAAAATCTGAAATCACATCTGACGCAGATTGCATATTATAAATTTAAATATCTTTTGAAAGCTAGCTAAATTATATTTTTCATCAGTGAGGTCATAACATTAGTGTTGTTGAAGTAAACTCACATCTTGGCTATATAGAGATGCTGCACAGACCACAGGTAATTCTTACTCAAATTCATTTAAATAAATCACTGTAGATTTCTTGATCTAACAACCCACAGATGGAGTAGCTGGCAAAAACCAGTTATTTTTATCAGTTCAGTCAAATTTTGTGCTACTCATAAATGACAGCTTCAGTGTGTCAGTGTTGGCAAGTGAACATGTTATAAGCAGGGTTAATCGCATCTGTTGTGCATTTGACGTGAGTTATATAAATATTTTATGTTCAAAAGTCGATAGTCATTCTAGTTTTGGTGGAGGTAAATTTGCTATTAGAGCAAGACAAATATCAGTCAAAAAATGTGCATTAAGCCTTGCAGTGTAAATATAGCCTAACTTTTTGAAACTTGGATTCATTTGTGAAAATGAAACCAGGAGTTTTAGTTCAGTGGGGTTAAAAGTTCAGTGTTGAGTCATCAGACTGGACTTTGGCTCATTTGTTTTTCCGCATCTGATGTTTGTGTTTTCTCTCTGCAGCTTCTCTCCGTGGAATCCAGCGGTGCATGAAGAGGCAAAAGAGAAGATGTTTGCACATAAAGTGAGTGTGTGACGCTCCCCTGACTGCTCCCCACAACCAAGTAAAAACTGGCTTCTTCCTGGTATCTGATGCATGTCTCGTTTTAAAGCATGAGCTTGTGTGTGTGTGTGTGTGTGTGGAACACCATTTCCTTTTCTATTTCCTGTTGTCTTTTTCTACTCTACATACTTGTGGGTTGGTTAGAATGTGAATTGTTGTGAAAATTAATTACACCCTTGGTGTTTGTGACCAATGGTCTTCTCTTGTTGTTGTTGTTGTAGCGGCGGCCTGAGGATTATAACAAGGGACTGCCGGTGTCTGGGCTGTCTTGGGTGAAGCCTGGTTCCACTCAGCCCTTCAGCAAAGAGGACAACCCCCTTCAGACGTGAACATTCAGCACTTCTGTCTGTCCACCAGGAGGGGTGCTACGCTACCGTGGCTGCGTCGAACCACATATATAGAATTCTGATGCAGTTCTATGAACTTCATCTTCATTCGCAAAACCCTCGCTCAGCTTTAAAAGAAAACTGTTTTAACTGCTATAATGGCTTAAGAATTCTAGAAATGTTCCCAGTTTAGATCTAAAGACCCCACTTGTTCATTTCAGTGCTGAGGCTTGAACGCAGAGATGGTTCTAGTCAGTACTGTTACTTGCACATGTTAATGTTTTCAGGCACAACAAACCACCTCACTTATTTGTGTAGGTCATGCTCTTTAATCGATAAACTTGGTTTTCTAACTAATTTGATGGATTTAATACATTTTCCCATTATTTTCCTTTCCCTACAAACTTGGTTAATACGTTTTAATTTCAAACATACATTTGCAAACTGGGACAGAATGCTTTGATTTTGCGTCTTGATGTATTTGGGTTGAGGTCATTTTTTTTGTGTGCGTAATATCCTGTGTATGAAATAGTTTTAATGTAAAATACAGAGCAAGACAAATACTATTCATTAAGACACTAAGTTAATCCTTATTGTTCAGTAATGTTATTCACTTTTATTGTGTCCTAACGGTTTGATCTAAATGGGTTTGATGTGTAAATAGTGCGGCAGTTCAATGAAATGAATGGCCTCTATAGAGTCCATAGCTCTCATTTATTTATCTAGAAATTTACGATGGTTTAAATTTTAGAAATTTTGCTGTTTTACATTGCATTTTTTTAAAGTTTATTTTGGACAGTTTCAGTAAGAATACTGATGTGAGCTCAGCTGTGTAAGTAATGTATTTTTTTTTAACTGTTATAAGCAAATAAATGCATAAACAATGAAACTGGTTTCATTTTTGTATCGAGTGGATAGATATTTGCGATTAAATGTGTTTGTGTGTGAGAGAGACCCTGAAAAACCAGTTATAAGTAGCACAGGTATATTTGTAGCAATAGCTGACAATATGTTGTATGGGTCAAAATTATTGACACTTTTTTATGCCAGAAATCATTTGGATATTAAGTAAATATCATGTTCCATGATATTTTGTAAATTTTCTCCCTATCAAAACTTAATTTTTAATTAGTCATATGCATTGCCTAAGGACATCATTTGAACTTTAAAGGTAATTTTCTCAATAATTTAAAGTTTTTGCACCATCAGGTTCCAGATTTTCCAATAGTTGTATCTCGGGCAAATATTGTTCTAACAAACCGTACATCAATGGAAAGCTTATTTAATTAAGCTCAATTTAAAAAAAAAAAAACAAAAAAAAATTGACCCATATAACTGGTTTTGTGGTCCAGGGTCCCTTTATTGTGTCCTAATACACACACACACACATACTCTCAGCATTTCTAATATTGTATTCTTATTATAAATTGGTGCTAGATAAAACAGGTCATTTTTGTTATTGATTTATACACATTTTCTACTTGGCATGCTCCAGTTTCTGCTGGATTTGTCATGTCAGTGTTTACAAGAAGCAGTTCCCAAAAGATCCACCAGAGGTGATCAAATATCAGAGGCACCGACAGCAACTTTTCCCCACTTCTCTCCTCCCACTGCTTACACTACCATAGGCTGATTCACAATCAATGTAAAACCCTCGCTGATTGGCTGACGCCCCGGCACGGCCATCTTGTTTGTTGAACGCTCTAACTTCACGTTTTGCGTTCAGTACGCTAACGTTTTAGATTACGAGTAACATTTTAAGGACACGATATGGATATTTGCTAAAACTCAACTTGAGGACCCAAACGGGCGTCCCAGTTATTCCAAACAAACGAATTCAACTTCGACCAATCACACAGGACGTAACTCATATGCAAATGTACGTTTATCATCATCCTACGTCAGCAGCGCTGGAACCGCTGAGGTCGCCCAGCCGCGATATTAACTACGCCAAAAACTTCGCTATTTTATCTCTCCGTAAATGATCGCGCTGTCACCGCGGGATTTGGCTTCGTTTGGGTAAGTTCGTTTATTTGTTTCCTCTCCTAGACTAAGGATAATGTAGATGGTTACAGAGTGCGACAGTGCTGAAACTCAGGTGGCTGTCAGTCCTGATGAGAGAGAGAGAGAGGGAGAGAGAGAGAGAGAGACTGAAGGGAATCCCAGTCTGGATGAAACAAACACTCGTAGCACCTGAGCTCAGGTAGACTGTCACGATATGAGCTCCACGTGAAAGGCACGACATGGACAGCTCTGTGTTTCCAGCAAACGGTGGTTCTGAACTAACAGCGACCGAGCGCACCTCAGAAAGTAGACCAGATTGTCTTCTCCGGACGAACGTAACAGGAAAATAACAGTTTGTATTTAAAGGATTATCATGTTCCTTCGCTGTCGTGACCAAATATGAAGAGGACACACGTTTAAAGTTGGAAATGATGTGCTTGCAAGGCTGAAGCGCGCGTGCCAGGTGATGTTCTGGAAGGTACAGTGATTTCATCTGTACTGGATTGTAGTTTCGTACAGGTCTGAATATCTGTAAAGACAGGTAGGATTACACGCTTGACCACTGGAAGATTGTATTAAGTAATATTAAGTCATAAACATGCTGAGTTTTCTCTGACCCACACACTACTGTGGTAATACCGTGGTACCATGATATATGGGTGATTCTTCAATTACTTTTGACTACTTTGAGAGCTTGTAAAATGGAACATTCTCAAATTATATTTTGAAATATTTATCTCATTTACTGGAGTATAGGTTTGATTATGGCCTTGTTTAACCTTGAAGTGGATTTTTGTATAATAACAATTGCTAATATTGGCATTGTTTTGGAGATGAATAGTGTATTTTTAACTTAAAGAAAGGATTTGTTTATGAACCCAGCTGCTTTCAGCCTGAAGGTAATGACATTCTTTTATGAAAAAAACACACACTTAAATCACACACATTTTAATTAATTAAAATGTTTTGTAGGAAAACTTGCAAAGTATTTATTTTTTTTGACGAGAGGTTGAAGGGTCTGGATAGGCAACAGGTCGAAAAGAGAAAAAAAGGTAATTAAAGTCAATTATAGAATATTATTATGTTTAAAACCTAACAATACATTCTTCAAAATTATACAACAAAATAAATCATTGGATTTTTTTTCCCCTGAGTAAACACCCAGGTGGCAGAAAACCCCTCCTAATTGAAGAATCTCCCCATATGTATTTGTGTTGAATATTACCATATTCATGTACATTTACAGAAAACCTCCAGAGCTCAGTTAGATGTTCTTCTGTTCAGCAGTGTGTTTGTTTCTGCCATGTGTAGTTAAACCTATACATGGCAAACCTACTTATCTATATGCAACTCGCCTTACATGGACATGTGCTCTAATGCTCTGCTTTCCTGGGGAACCCAACAGGTTTTCTTCAGAAACACATGGCATCTGAGTTTCACTGGACTGCTAGTTTATAATCTGCAAATTGTTGGTTTCGGCTCTGTATACAGATCTGTATGTGGTAGACTGTGTGCAGGTCTGTATGACATAAGACTGTATGCATATTAGTTCTGCCCGTAGTTTCAAACTACAGGTTGAGTATGTAAAGTCTGGGCTGATAATATGCTGGGAGTCCAGAGAGTGTTGCTTGCATTTAGCCTTCAAAATGTGCAGATAGACCATCTTGAGGTCATTGAAATGGGCTGTTCACACAGACCGTGTACAACAACTTTTTTTCCATTTCTACTTTTGACTTGACATGACAAGTCAAACGCAGTGCCTGTGACGTCTATCTAGTGCTGTTTACATAAAAACAATTTAAAAAACAGATGGACACAAGAAATCATCCTGTGTGAATGAACCCTAAGTCACTTTGGATAAAAGTGTCTACTTGTAAGTGCATTGCTCACATAAAAGGAAACATTCAACACTGAATTATATGTATATGGACTGTTTTTTGTAATATAGGGCAAGGTGTGATGTGCAGTTAACCAGAATCAACTGAAGTGTTGGAATTTAGAGATGCACTTCAGCTCCAAAAACAATAAATTCCTCGATGCCAATCTCCATCTCAAGTGCTGTTGAACTTACATCAGGAAGCAAAATGTCATTCAGTGATGAGTCAATGGAAGCTCCAGCAGGGACAGGATAATTTGAGCCCACATACATTTTCCTCTGCTTGAAAAATCATCCATGAGCATCATGAGTCATGATGAGATAGAAGATAATTGAAGTACTTTTCCATTAGATCAAGAGAAAATCTTGTTCAGCCAGCTTTACATTAATTAATTTTTACATCTAAGGACTGGTACATTGTCAGTGACTGGTACAGAATGTGCTTATTTTATGTGTTTTCTGACTATTTTTATTATTGTGGTATGCCCTGTGCCTTTTTGTGCACCAGCAAGCAGTTGTTTCTTTCGGCTTCTCTTTGTAAGGAGTGGCTTTCGTCATTCCTCAATGAAAGCAGGTTCATTATTTGTCCACTGTTATGTAAGATCTTATGTATGGTCCACCTTTAAGTTTGGAAGTAAGCTAAGAATAGATAGCCTAAAGATTTGTTGAACAGGACCACGCTCATCTTGAATTGGATCTGCAAGACCTCAATAGCTGTGAACTGTAATTACCAGTATAAATTTGTTTTGCATGCATATTGAGGTTAGTCCTTATAGAGTTATTCTAGGACTAGTTCTGGTTCTTATGCTGGAAGATATAAGTGCAGTCTTATGGGTTGTTTCTTAGAATTGTTTTTTTTTCACTAGAGATACGCAGTAAACATGTCAGTTATCAGGCAACATTTTTAAAAATGTATTAGCCAATATTGGGTATTTAATGGACTCTTTTCACAGACTGTGATGGTGCGATTCTTATATTATTGTAACATTTCACCGCTATAGAAGTTTACCAAACTATGATGACTGTTGACTGAAATGTGAAAATCATCGAATATCATCGAACCTGCACTTTAACTTAATCTTCAAAAAAAAAAAACTCACTAATTTAATAACACTGGTAAATGTTATCTTTTGCAAGATGAATTTTTAATTCATTTAAACAAAGTTAATATTGCGATTTATCGTTTGTCATCTGGAAAAAAGCTTAATCATATCAGTCAACGATTTTAATGAACAGACATGTACTGTTCTCAAAGAGATCAATCCTTCCTCATGGCAAAAGACGTTAAAAAGCTTGCATAAAAATACAAGAAAGCCGTATCTTCCTTCTGTTGTTCCACTTTTGATGTGGAAGTCGTTGAAACTTCACTCGCCACCTGTTGTGTTGGTTAAAGCATGGCTGTGCTGTGGGAAAATGAATCACTAAAAAAAGAGGTTACTTGATAGGGGTGGTCCAGGATCAGCTTCACTCGTCCAGAAAAAACCCTGACCATAGTCAAATACAGCTCCGAAACTGGTCTCGGGTCTCTGGCACCTGGCAACCTCTACCTGCTCTTTAGATGAGTCACATTCTAGCATATATGACTTGGCTTCTGTCACAGGGCAGTTTCACAACGGAAATGCGTTGACGTGTGCAGTCCAAGACCAGCAGCACTGACACCCAGCTATGCCTCATCTTGTTGAAGTCATGCACTCTCACTGGCACGAAAAAAAGCCAGTGGATTAGATTTGTGAAACGCATTGAATCACATCATTGACTCATATTAGTGACTCTTTCATTAACCAGGGATGTAAGACATGTTGCAGAACTGCAGATCGAATTGGATGTTGTAGGTTACTCTGTGAAAGAGACTTGTGTAAGATAAAATCTATGACGAGTGTGTGGTGGGGGAGGGGTCGCAGTGTTTTTCAGTAGTAGGAAGTTGCACGTGTTTTTGCTTGTATAGATGTGCACGGCTAATGGCCTGAGACGGCAGGGCTCTTATCAGCGTGTCTTTCAGCTGTGGACTGACGCAGTTTCTGGAAGACACCTCTGGCCTCTCTTCTCAAGAGAAATGTTTCTGGCCTGATGCTTATCCTTGGAAGCCAGTCGATATAAATCAGCCCTCACAGCCAAACAGGCTGATCAAAACTGGTAGGCTATCTGGGCTTGGAAGGTTGGCAATGAGTGTTTACATAAATCTGTTTTTGGGCTGTTGTGTCTGTGCCACAGTGTTTCATAAGAGCCACTGGTAATCCATTGCTACAGCAGTAGGGCTGCCTTATTATTTATTTATTTTTTTAAATTATTATAGATTTTTCATTGATATTGTAATCACAAATGTGAATCTCGATCAATAGAATTTATATTAAAAATCTATGTTTTATATGTCATTGCATGAAATTTTCTTAATGTAGTGTACTCGCAGAGAAATTTTATACAGTATACCATTCAAACGTTTGGTCTTATTCTATACCAATATTAAGGCTGCATTATTTGATCAAAAATATTTAACAGTTATAATATCATTAATTATTATTACAATTAAAAAAAGCTATTTTAATATATTTAAAAATGTAATTTATTGCTGTAATGGCATTGCTGAATTTTCAACAGCCATTATGACGGTCTTCAGAGTCACATGATAATTCAGAAATCAGTCTGATATGCTGGTTCGATGCTAAAGAAACATTTCTTATTATCCATGCTGAAGAGAGCTTAATATTTTTGTGGAAACCTCTGTACATTATTTCAAGGTTCTTTGGTGAATAGAAAGTTCAAAAGAAAAGCTTTTATTTGAAATAGAAGTCATTTGTAACATAATAAATGTCTTTACTGTCAACTGTAATCTGTTCTTGTTGAATAAAAATATTCATTTTCTTTAAAAAAAAACAACAAAAAAACAACAACAACATGACCCCAAACTTTTAAACAGTGGTGTACATCAATAAATCAAGTCAGTGATTAACTGGTCAACTTTCTCAAACAAAATGTTACGATTTTGATACAGGAGGCAAGCAGTGTGGCAATACTAGAAATCCCATTATAATAACTGAGGCCGACGCTCACTGCATGTTTACACAGTCTCATTGTTTGAGCCCTGCAGTTCAGTGCAAGTCAGCTCACTGTCCGCACGCATTGCATATTGGGCTTGACTATATGGATGTTACAGTATGGAGATTTCAAGATAATTCTAAATTACCACTGATCCTTTTTACTTTGTTTCTAAACATATTATAAACATATAAAACCACAGTAGAATGCAGTAAATGGAATAGTCTAATCACCACTTTTCAGAATTACTTAAAGCAGCTGTAATCATACTGTATTGTTTTTTAAATTAATTATGCAGCCCTATGCTTAAAACTTCGAAAATCTGTAAGGAACAGTGAAATGCAGAAAGCTCGTCTCACTAGTAGTCTGATATCATATCAGTTTCATCCAGATGACTTGACATGACAGTAAGCCTTAATTACAATGTGCCTGCCCAAATGCTTCCTGGTTTGAGACAGGTGTACTACTTGCAAAACAGTACACTAAAGCCAGCCCTAGATAATGGGAGGTACCCTGTAATTTTAAACGCTGGTGACAGACGCAGTTATGGCTGCGTATGATTCAAAATCCCCACAGAGCTGTTAGTTTGCAGTTGATATGAGAATAAGGCTCATGCTTGAGCTGTTTTTTCTTATTTGAATGTTAAAATCAATATAAAATATATTTCAAATGATCTTGTAGTCTAGATGTCAAGCGACAACTTTAGTTTAAGTATTAAGCTTCCTTTTCCAGGGATTGCTATAGTCTGTGTTGGTGTGTTAGTTGAATTATTGTAGGTTTAATGGAAGTAGAAAAGGTTGAAACCACAGAGTGGTATTGTAGTAATGGTCCGTGTCTAGGTTTCTGTTCACTGCCATTTTGTTTATCTGTGTGTGTTGTGAGTCATCAGGTCGTGACTGACCTCCTCCACAGCCGGTGTTGGTCAGGACAGCCTGTTTTTCTCTCACCCTTTCTGTCCGGTTGCGTGTGCGTGCATGCGTGCGTGAAATGGAATGAGCTGTATGTGTGTCCCAAACACACAGCTCGAGTCGCTCCTGTCGCTGTCCTCCTGAACAGGACTTGGCAAAGAATTATGCAGTTCCCACTGACTCTCTCTTTTATCCATAGCTGAGGGGAGTGTGAAGCACCTGGTTTTTGTCTGGTGCTGAAAGCTCTTCAGCTGCTGTGCTTGCTGTAATGCCTGTTTCTGAGCTCCACTAATGGTGCCAAATGTTCCCCAGACATTCCTTCCCCTTTCACCTCTCTCAAGCCTCAGGGTGTTCTGGAAGAGTTTATTGCCAGACTCTGACTTAAGAAGATGGGCATGTTAGAAGAGCATCAATGCGGTATTGTCTCTTGTAATGGAGTGATGTAACATTGGGTTTGTATTTAAAGTATGACATCACATGCTCAGTGCTACTCCTTGTGTGCTGAGTTTTCTGCTACTCCTTTTTACTTTTGCTGCTGAGTTTATCCTGCATTCAGTTATATTTTGGCAAGTTGTAATTCTCAGCTTCTAATTAGGAAAAGTTCAATAGAACACCATTAGATTGTGAAGTTCCTACTTGGAAACTCTGACTTTGCTGAGGTGCGGGTGTATGACGTCATATGATTGTTGTGAAACCCGAGGAGATGGTAGTTGATGATAAACCTTCACTTTTAAAGAAATAAATTGATCATTGAGTCAACATTGTTTTATAAATTATGATACAATTCCTTTAGCAAACATTTCTATTAAACATAGAGTATAAAACAGTACATTATATTCTGTGTGGATAATCGTACCTGCCAAAACAAACGCTAGCATTGCCATTATGTTTCTGTATATGTCACCTAATGAAATGGCAGTCTGTTGTTTGATTCTTTGAAGATGTCAGATGACTTTGCTTAGAATTGCTGTATTTCACTTTTACACATTTAAACAGGCTTATTTTTTTAATTACACTTAGATGTGTTGGAAACAGGGTTGTGCAGTTGAGGTACCTAACAAGAACTAGCCTACTCAATATTAGCTTGTTTTAAAGTCTAGAAGTTCGATGTTTTATAGGCCTTTTACGCGAACAGGCAGACTTTTTGACAAGAGTGGAAGAACACTTAATT
>SCHK01321908.1:0-11101 GCA_004124795.1 Poropuntius huangchuchieni
TTGAACTAAACTGAGCTGTATAATGACAGTATTGTTTTTTATGGCTGAAATTGTAATACTTTCATAACTTAAGAACTTTACCAGATTAATTCTGTTACTTATTAATTTATTTTTATTACTGTGAATCTGCTTTGAGATGATCTGTATTGTATAAAGCGCTGTAGAAATAAATGGGACTTGACATGCAACTTTTTCAACAGACAAAGTACTAGGCCTCCACAGAATCAATTCAGATTTCATCAGATTTACTCAAAAAATAAATGGCTATTAACACCACTTGCATGTTTATTAATGAAATATTAGACTAAATTGATATTACTTTCAGACAGCAATAAGAATGCAGTCTCACATCACATTTTACCATTCTTAAATAAATTCTGCACAATTTCACAGATTTTATAATTTGTAATATTACCTCCCTCTCTGTAGTTCCAATTCCCATAATCCACTTCATTGCTGATCCCAAGACATGGAGACAAAAACACCACGACCATCATAGGCACCATCATATTTGCCGTCGAAACGGTCATGGTGAAGTAGTAGCTGAGTTTTAAAGGAGAGGTAGGAAAAAAATATCAAAAAGTTAAACAAGTGCTAAGAACACTCCCAATGTAAGGCAAGAGATTTAAACCTTTACCCTGCCAATACATCTGGCACAAGGGAGAGCACTTAGTTTTTTTCCAGGACAAACAGCCAGATGTGTTTTAGGGGCCGATGATACTGTGGAAAATTTCAGTGCAGAGGCCTGCATTTTTATATGATCATATCCTCTATGTTTCATCACTTCTATATTCCTTGTTTTTTTATTCTCAGGGTACTTTCCAGGGCTCTTTTTGTTGTTGTTGTTGTCGTCTTCTTTTTTATTAGAATTTAGTATTTAAGTTAGAGGAACAAATCTCATATTTCTTAGATTTTCTTTACAAAAAACATTTGACTTACTCTGTTGAAACAATATTTAATTAATTACACTAAAACTATTATGTTTCCTTTACCAAACATTATTACATCAACCCTTAAAAAAAATTGTTACATCCAAGAGCACTGATTATTTCGACTGTACATCACGGTGTATAAACATAGTTAAAAAATCCACATTTTCAGCTCAACATTTTCTGTAGGTTAAGCACCTTCTTCAACGGCCATTTGAAAAAAAAAAAAAAAAACGACTTTTAATTTATTTTAAGGGATTCATGCCTTCTTTTGTGCCGTATCCATGGAAAGTGCCTCATGCTCTTCACATCCAAAGAACAATCACGCAAGTGTCAGATATTTCCACTCTATTAAATGACTGCTATCAGATCACAAAATGACCGGAGTTCATTCAGGAACACAGAGGGGAGATGGATGACGGGTTGATTGTCTTGTGACTGGCCTAACTGATAGCAAACTCAATTAGCTGATTTGAAAGAAAATCTCCTTTGTGCTGGAGCCACAAGGGCCAATGCCACAGAGAGCTCTCTACGAATAGGCAGAACTGCTAAAAACATTATCATTAGACTAAAAAAAGCCACATTTCAGAGAAATGCTGCAGGAAAGCAAAGACAAACTGGAGTGACTCCACACTGAGAAGGAGTCCAGAGGGGACTGAGAGCTTTACATAATATTGAACTTGGAGATCATAGTAATTGACTTTGTAGAGTGAGTCACTAAAGAGGCATTTCTTAAAATGGCTCCACGTCGTGGCGCAGCAGATATCTGGATGTGCTCAGGAACTCGAAAATCAGAGGATTAATGTTTGATCAGGACACTTCTGTCAGTTTTTATCCATTCCACACATTTTTTCAAATCACGCAGGCTTTGAAATGCAGAGAGAAGGAACTGACGTGCAATAGAAATATCAATCAAACCATTACATACATCCACTAACATTTGGGTTTATTGATTTCTTACACTTGCTGTAAAACTGATTTTTGATGCGTTACGAAATCTAGACGGACCTCAATGCTAGATCCATCAGGGTAGTAAAACTGCAGGACACAGATTAGTGAAACATTATAGAATACATTTTTACTTTTAAGGGTTTAAATTCTACTGAAGTGCAAATGACTTACTTTATCAGGGAATGAGATGTGTCTTTCCTTCCTCTCCTCTGCTGTGATATCACCGTCCTGTCCACTTCTTCTCTCTGAACAGCGTGTTGAAGTCTGTTAAACAGTCAGTGTGCAAACACTAAAACTTCTGCATAAGAACTATGATGCTGTGTACATTCACCTCTCTCTCTTCTCTTGTCTTATTCTTCCCCCTCCCTTCTGTACTTTATTCAATTTTTTCTCTCTCTCCCACTTTCTTTTTCTCTTGCATCTCCTTTTCTTTCTTTCGTCTCTTTCTCCCCCTCTCTCCATCTGTTGGGCTCTGTCTTCTCTCTCCCTCCCAACCTATCACACTTTTCCAGATGTGTACCTTTTCTTTAGATTTATTTGATGTTTTTCTCCCTCCAATCATTTGCCCTTTTTCTCTTATAGTGACACACACTCAAAACAGACCTTATGTAGTAAATAGTAATGACCTTTCATAGACATAATTGCTTTCATAATACGATTATAATGCCCTACCTTTAAACCAAACCCTTACTAAAATCTCTTGACATTTTGAAGCATTCTAAACATTTCAAATATTATGAGTGTTTCAAATAGTGATAACCACTTTAAATGTCCTCATCAGTCAGTTTTTGACCTGTTTCACTCTATGCTTGAGGACGTTTTCTCACAAGTATAGCCAAATCTGCGCGCGCGCGCACACACACACACACACACACACAGACAGAATCTAGAAGGTTAGCAGAGCAGTCAGTCTCATAAATCAGGTCTCACATGATTTCTGTTATTCAGTCAAAAGGCTCTTTAACATCGCTGAGCAACAACTGCATCAACTTGCATGTGCCTTTCAGTTGGAATGCTCTTTATTAAAAACACTGCATTCATAATTCAGCCTCCACGTCTCACAGTATTATTTCCATGGTTACAGTGGGTGATTTTTTGTGGGTCACTATAATAAATGTCTGAATTAAATCTGAATAAAACAATGTCCAGACTTACATCTGTTTGTACAAGATGTAATCTTTAAAATCTTGTACAATCACAAAAAATATAAAACTTACTATATGTTTAATCTATCTTATAGTCTGGTTTAAATTCAGAAATATAGACAGCATAATAAATACTATACTTCATCTTCAAATACTACTTTGGTCATCTTCCAAAGTTTTTCTTTCTCACAAAAGCAGCCTGGAATTAACCTTTTTTTTTAAATTCTTTAGTTGTATTGTACTATAATGCCTCTATATGTGTTGATTTTGACTCTCATTATGACTGCAGAAACAAGAAGATGAAAGAGATTATGGGACGGAAATATTTTTATTCCCTGGTATCCAGATGTTATATTTGTTGTGCCTCTATGCGCTCTCTCTCTCACCCTGGTCTGTTTTTGTGGTATGTGAGGTCAGTTTTGCCTGGCTTAGGCTTATAAAAGTATGTGAGTATTCCTTTACTTCAGCTCAGAAGTCACAAGGCACTCATGCACCTGTTTCTCATTAAACAAGGCAATTTGTCACCTGTAACTGAATTCCTTGCTCTTTTCTTCACCTCACTCTCTACATATCTCCCTATTTCAGTCTCTTCATCTTTATCATACAATTGGAGCTTGAAGATTCAACTATTTCAAATATGTAAGGTGTGTGAAATCCATATTAATGGCTGTATTTTGTTCTTGTGTGAACAAAATACATGTTTGTTTTTTTTTGTTTCGTTTTTTTTACGTCTATACTTATTACACGTAAATGTGTTTTATCTGTTATCTATTGTAAATCAGCGATTATATTTTTCTATATATACAGTAATATTTAATTTAAAGTCATACTAAACTTAGGAAAAAGTGGGAAAAGATTCTGTACTGGTGTTTTTGATTTATCTGCCCTGGCGCTAATTATGTGTAGCCTATTTCAGTGACAGTGATGTAATCATTACGTAATTCATTTTTGATGATTTTGGAACTCCTCTTTATTTGATGCAAGTCAGGCGCTCGCTCACAAAGTAGGCTCTCGTATGCTCTTCTGCTGCCACCTGGTGGTTAAAGTAGACTATTTTTAAATCCTATTAGCCTACTGAATTCGGACTAGCATACTAGTTTCTGCATATAAACCAGGGGTTGTTTTGTAAAACACACACACACACACACACACACTGGACATGCTGGTCCTTTTGCTGGTTTAAGCTAGTCCTTTGCTGGTTTATACTGGGTCTTTGCCAGCACATGACCAGCATAAACCAGCAAAGGACCAGCATAAACCAGCAAAAAACCAGCATCCCAGCGTCAAAACATACCTAACCAGCATACGCTGTTTTTTTCACCAGGGAACCGCAGAGAGGTACTGGAGAGGTTGCTAAAAATTTTGTGAATGTCCTGTTTCACTGCGTGAACAAGCTATAACTATCTTAGAGACCTCAAAGTTTAATTTGTGCACACATTTTGTAAAGAAACTACATTTAAGTATTGAAACCTTTTTTAAAACCGTTTACATTTAGATCTAGAATTGATTGTTATCAATACCAACCAAAGAACAACAGTTTTGTAAAACGGAAATAATTTAGGAAGTGAGCTTGTGGAGTGAGAGAGGAAGTGGTTTCTGAGGATTGCATGAGATTCGGAGATTGTACCTCATGTGAGGGTCCTGTGAACATCCACTGTGGTGTAATATGGCTTAACTTCCCACGTTGTCTGGACAGAAAGTAGTTGTTTACCACTCTGTTTCTGAGCTTTGATGAAACTACAGAGAGAAAGAAAAGGTGGATCATTTTGTTTCAAATGAAAGGAAATGTAAATTTCACTCAAGGATGTATGCAGCCAAGCCTGTCTTGTGTTGGATCATAATTCTGTGCTGTTGGCAGGAAACTCTAGGTATTGTTGATCTTAATTTCATTTTTTTTTTTTATTGTATTGCTGGATTTCTAACCCACACCCTCTTAAGCTGAATTAGAATCCATAAGTTATAAAGATATCAGGAGAGCATAGATGGTTCAATAACCTCATGTTCTCTTCTTTATTTCTCCAGCCAGACCTAAAATCTCTATGCTGAACAGAACCAGAGTGGCACTAGCTGGGGAAAAACTTCACTTCAACCTGTCAGTTTTCATCCCAGCAAACTACACCACTAGCAAACTTGTATGCTACCACGCTCAGAGCAAGAGGAGAATTTGGAGTCGAGAACTTAAAAGTGATTTTTCTGAAACTACACAGTCGGTGGGGGTACATATCAACATGCACAATAGCTCCAGTTCTGGCAATTACTACTTTAGTTATGTAAATCAGGAAGTGCATTGGGTGGTTCATGTGAGAGGTAAGTGTGCAAATCATTTTATTTCCTTACTATGATTGAAATTCTCTGGCAACTTATCTTTTAGTCACAAATTAAAAATTAATAAGTATTAAAATACATACAAATATTGAAATTAATAGAGATTTTTTCTTCAGAACCTATTACACGATAGGTTTGTGGCTGGTGAGCCAACAGATAGGCTGGACAGATTAAAAAAAAAACCCAAGTTGATTACACATGCATTAAAAAAAAATAAAGACATCATGTGAGTTTGTCCGTGTGACAAGTTAAACTGAAACTGCCACTTTCAGCAAAAGAAAAGCAGTAATGCAAAAATATCCTCTCTTCCGTTCTCTCTATTTCCCCTTGTTTCTTCACTCTTACCCCAATTCTGTGTTTTCCAGATAAAGGTTATCAGGAGCCATCGGAGGAGATAGATGGTGCCATCATCACAATGATGGCATTCTCAGGAATTCTTCTCATCTTCACTGTTGCTGGGTCACTTTACATATTAAAGAGCTACAAGGTAACACTTGGCCTCGCACTGTTCCATTAGAACATACTGTAATAATTCAATCTATTCTAATTTGTGTAATGTAGTTTCTTTAATTCTGCATGCTTTCTTCGCTGCATAAATCAGATGATCATGCTGTAGAAGTTCAGACAATGGATTTCTGCACATCTGAAAGGACTCAATCAATCAGTGAGGGGTTATACACTGATCAGCCACAACATTAAAACCACTGACAGGTGAAGTGAATAACTTTGATTATCAGTGTTTAGGGAAAGATCATTTTAAAAGTAATACTTACAACACTCTGGTACTCCATAAAAAGTAACTAACACTGAAATTACATTACTTTTGCGTTACTTTTAGTCACAAGAGCTAGGCTTGTTTATTTGTTTTTTTAATTTTTTAGCTTCTAAGTGCTGGACCAACAAATTTGGTCCATGCAGGCCTCACCTCACAACTTGTAGGGCCTAAAGGATCTTTTGCTAATATCTTGGTGCCAAATGCCACAGGATATGTTCAGAGATCTTGTGGAGTCCATGCTTTGGCAGCACAAGGGGGACCTACACAATATTAGGCAGATGGTTTTAATGTGGCTGTGGTTGATCAGTAGATATGGACTCGTGACTAAGCTGTAAATTGTCAGTTCAGAAGATCATCTTTGTGTTATTACGCAAGATGCTCCAGATGGACTGTCCAGAATTGCACTGATTGCAAGATGGTGCTGTTACAGTATGACCAAAAAAGGGCACATGTGTACTGTCTGGAAAAACACATGTGATGCTGTTAGTTTCAGCTGTAGTTTTGCTTCATTATTTTTAGGAACACTCTCCTTGTAGAGATGACAATAATGAAGTTGCAGAGCAGAGACCAGAGGAGAGTGGTGAAGTGATTTTGGATGAAGATGCTGCATCTGCATCACTCTACACAGTGAGATAACAGTCTGTTTCTCTTTTAGATAGTAGTCATTTGCTCTTTCTTTGTCTCAGTATTTGCCATTTGTTGGTAACCTGGCAACCTCTTTTAATAAGGATTTTGAATTATGTCTCAAATAAATTTCTGTTGTCTTATGCTCCTTTCCAACAGGCTCTACAATGCAGATCAGGCTCTATTTATGATACACTGCATTCAGACACGATGTGTGTAGAAAACACAAAGAAGCTAAAATCAGAAAAGGTTTGTTTAATACGGGTTTGTTTAATAAATGGTGTAATGTTACATTACGTGTATAACCTATAATGTAGACCTAACAATGTGCTTGTAAAATTTTATTATATAGCTTCAAGTATTAAATGGGTATATAAACATAGAGCACATAATAAATATAGCATGTTTTACTGAACATATAATCATGCAGTGAAGACACTTCATGACAAACACAGATTTTAAACAGCCTAATACCTACAAACTCAGACACACTATTAAACCAGAAAGCAGTAGTAAAAATAAAGCCTTCAATAAAAAAGGAATCTAATACATGATTATCATATGACCTGATTAGTATTTAATGTGAATATTTTTGGTGAAAAAAGATACTTGTTTCAGAATATCAACCGTTTCTATTGCTGTTTTCTCTTTTAGCACTGCAACGCACAAGAAGATGAAGTATTTGATTCTTTGTATGAAAACCTGTGAATGAAGGAATGATTGAGTTAATGAATGTGATTTATGAATACCTGCTGGAATGTGCTTGAGTTTCAAATAAAGATTTTTTTTGTATAAGTTAATATTTTATGGGCCAGTATGACAGAAAATAAATGAAATATCAAAACAACTGAATCTGTATCGTTTTTCCCCCCAAACTCGTCAAACCTTTCGCTAATCGCCTTCTTGCATAAAAAACGGTACAATTTCTGCAGCCCGTGAAAGCCCCGCCCTTACGCTGTGTAAACCAATCAAAAGACATCTCCAGATGCGTACAACCAATGGGAACACTCGTAACCGAACTTCCTGTCTGTTTGCTCCTCCTCCTGAAGTGTCAACAATGGCAGCCGAGGGGGATTTTCTGACGCGCTACCGGGCGGTGTCAAATAAACTGAAAAAGTAAGAGCTAAAATATATTACTAATATTACTAATACACGAATGTTTTTAATGGTAACTTTGGTAGACCATTAATGTTGTCTACAACACTGAGCACGACCAAAGAATGTCGTGACAGCACTACACAACCCTCACTAGCATCTTGCTAATTAAATTTCAAGAGCTTCACTTCAATGCGTTCTGTTACTGTAAAATTACAGAAGTTTTAACGTTATGCACGAATAGCTGAGGATGACATCTTATAGGTGTTTAATTTCATTCATAACAAGCTATCCAGAATATGTAAAGTGTTCAAGCCTGTCAAACTAATCTAGTTTAGTAGCCTTTTAATATTTTCCCCTTCCCCCTTAATCACAGACGTTTTCTGCGGAAGCCTAATGTCGCTGAAGCAAGTGAACAGTTTGGTGAGTATCGTGTCAGAAGAGTGATGTTGTGCGGTAATGCTAGTATATGTTTATGATTATATGACATCTTTCCTCAGGTCAGCTGGCCAAGGAACTCAAACAGCAGGACTGTCCTCAATATGCTGCCTTCTGTAATCTGGCCATGGCTCGGTAACACAGAATCTCTCATAACTATTAATTCTTCATCCTGGTTTCTGATCTAAAGAACATGTGGAAATGTTTTTCTGTCTTCGTAGCTGTGAGCAGACCCTGTTCAATGCTCCAGGAGAAGCCCTGGCACTGACTGATGCAGCCCGACTCTTTCTGGCCTCGGAGCAGGAAACCCGAGCGCTGAGGGCTCCCGGCTTCGATGAGAATATGCAGGCAGCAATGAACTGCTATAGTTTTGCTATTAAGGTATTTGACAGAAACGCATATATTACCAGATACTTACGCTTAAGCAGATAAGCATAAACACAAGCTGTCATTTTGCAGAATGTTGGGCTCAGTTCATGCTTGAAATAGAATGAAAAGTCTCTTATGATTTTATATTTTCAATATAAATTTAGGTGATTCTCCTGCTCAGCGTAGCCTCACGCAGTGTTATTTTAGTATAATAGAGATGTTAATATAGTGTGTATTAAAACTGTTTTTTATCATTTATATTTTCTTTTAGTTGTGTTTTTCTTATATTCATTTTTTAAACAAATCTATATAATTTTAATAAATGTTTATTTCAGTTTGAGTTATTTTAGTACATGAAAGTTAAAGTAAATGAAACAAAACAAGATTTATATTGTATTTATTTAATTCCAAATAAGGATTTTTTTTTTAGAGTTTTAGTTTTAGTTAATTGTAATAACCCTGGCCTGACATAATCATCAAGCGTAATATTACTTACTATTCACTTTTATTCACTATAACTGTGAGCAGCTAAATAACTACTACAAGCAGAGCTAAATATTTTCTGAAGTAATAGTTCACCCCAGAATGAAACAGTTTTAGCTAATTTTCGCTTGCAACTGTCTGCTGTTTCACGTTTCTTGTTGAAATGCTCCTAAAAATTGATTTGAAGTCATTTGAAGAATACTTCTTTCTACTGGACTAATGAAGTAAAAATCCTAAAATCTTGCAATCACATGCAGATTTTGTGTTTTTTTTTATTTTTTAGATGTTATACTGCAAATAAGTACTTATATATTGTTTAGGTCTATATTGAGATGAATCAGCCTGTTATGGCGGCCAGTCTCTCACTGGAGCTTGGCAATGCTCTGAAGGTGAGAAATTAATCATTGCAATACATGGAGCGGCTTTCTGTTAATAAATGAATTAAAATTGCATATTCATCTCGTTCCACAGTGCTTAATCTTGTTGTGGTCCTGTTTATATATTTGTGTGTAGGAGATGAACAGACCCGGGGAGGCGATAGTTCATTTCCAGAGAGCCGCAGAACTGCAGATTCAGACTCCCATCGAGGCCTTGCTGTCACTTTGGGAAATGGCCTCCTGCAAAATACTGACCCGTGAGTTCAGAGATAGCAGAGAGCAATGATTCATTTTGGTATTGAGTTTTAGATGAAGTTCTGTGGTTGTCCGAGCAGTGACGTGATGTTTGATTGGTAGGCGATTACGATGGCGCTCTTGCTGTTCTCTCTGAGATGCAGCACATGTGTCAGGAAAGAGGACTACAGCTACCCGGGACAAACACCCCTGTCGGTATGAATATAAATGAACTTCCACAAGACAATACTAGCAATCTTAGTTTTGAAAAATCTTGGTGGTCTAAATTCAGGGATTTTCACCAAGTTTTGCAGTTTATTTGCATTTGCATTTCCTGATCAAACCCTCCAATCACTTGCAATTTATAAGAAGTCATGTTTTGTGACTGATTATCATGCTTGTCAACTGTTTTGCCGTTGCACAGTCAGCAGTCTTTTAGTTTGAACAACAGCTAATGAGGAAATGAAGCATATGCTGTAAGATTGTTTGGATTCATGCTTCAATTCTGTTTGTTTTCATTCCAGGTGCATTTATAGATATCATAGCAAAGTGTGAAATCTCCAGGGTATTGCTGCTTATGCTGCTTGAGGTAAATTATATATTTAAAATCTGTGAGGTTTGCAAACATGCTCTCAGTTTGGACAGTACGTTAAGAAACCAGACCTATAACGTTAGTGTGTTTATTTACTACGCCCAAAAAATGACACTATATATTTGTGTCTGTGTCTTAGCCTCCCCCTCAAAAGCTGTTACCTGAGCACGCTCAGACACTAGAGCGATACGCCTGGGAATCCTTCGACTCGCATAGTCAGGGTAAGACTTTGTAGCTAATGGAGAACCAAGCAGGCACAGTGATATATTTGGTTGCTGTTTTTAAAACACTGTTGTTACTGTTTGTCCTTTAGTAAACTTCCTTCCAGAAAACGTGTTCCTCCTTCTGCAGTCGGTTGTGGTGAGTATTTAAAATCTTTTTGCAAGATTAGGTTGTTAAACTAATCTAACTTAAACCTGGAAATAGTCTGGAATCAAGTTTTTGGATTCTGAAATATTTAAAACAATAAAGCATTATGACATAAAATAAGGAAGAAATATATTTTACTAGGAAATTCTTACAGATCAAAAGTTCGGTGTCTATTCATTTATTTATTAAATTCAGCAAGCATGCATTAAATTGATCCAAAGTCACAGAAAAGACAATTATAATGATACAAAAGATAACATTTCTAATAAATGCTGTTTGTTTGAACTTTCTATTTATTAAAGTATTATGTATTATGGTTTCCACAAAAATATTAAGCGGCACAGTGATTTTTAACATGTTTCTTGAGCAGCAAATCAGCATATTAGATTGATTTC
>SCHK01321942.1:0-10892 GCA_004124795.1 Poropuntius huangchuchieni
GACTAGATCATTGACTTCAACAGTACAGTAGTGTAGTTCGCATTGCCATTTTTTGACTTCCCAACCTGTAGACGTGCTTTGATGTTAAAGGGATAAACATCTGACGTCATTTACTCACATTCATGTCATTCCNGTTGCCATTTTTTGACTTCCCAACCTGTAGACGTGTTTTGATGTTAAAGAGATAAACATCTGACGTCATTTACTCACATTCATGTCATTCCAAACCTCTATGACTTTCAAACAAAAAGATATTTTGAAGAATGTTTCAACTGTTTTGTCCATACAATGGAAGTTAATGTAGTCCAAATTAAATGTGGAGCTTGTTGACTTCAAACTGAATGCTCAAAAATGGTTTTGTGTTCCACATTAGAAACTCGTACTGATTTGGAATGACATGAGGGTGGGTAAATGATGACAAAAAAGCATTATTTTTGAGTCAGCTATCACTAAGTAGTGACTGGTCAGTGTGAAAGGTGTGTCGATTGGGTTCATAGCGAGATGTTTAAAATAGCACTCATCACAAAGCAGGCTTGTTTTTACTAGCCTTGAGTTTTCATTGAGCAGACTGGAGACACAAGGTCTGCAATGTCCCCAAAGTCCTGTTTATCTCCCCCTTCTTTTTGTGCTGGGAGGAAATAGTTTTTTTATCAGGATGTTGAGATCATAAGACAACAGGAGGAGCACATGTTGTAGACTATATTCTGAGAATGCCTTCCTCAGCCAAAGTACTTGTCATTTTGCTTTCTTTTATGTAATTTATAACCTAGGTCATACCTTTAATTTTGTGGAGACATTGTGCTTTTTATGACAGAATTGTGGAGAAACCACTTGGATAGTTTTCACTGTACTCGAGTGCAGAAGAATAGCACTTGACATGTTGAGCACTTGGCCACCTCACGTGCATGTAACTCAATCCTGACATTGGCAGTGTACCGTGTAACATTTTAGACATTAGACAGACAGCCTGGATCTGCCAGTAACACTATGGCCACACCTCGCTCTTCCAGGTGGCGCATAGACACTGGAATGTCTTTGTGCTGCCCGGTGGCACTTCAGCATTCGGATAACTGCTTTCGTTTTGCTTCTTTTTCCATAGAATGCAAAAGAGGCACTTGTTAATGAGTCACTGGATTCGAAACAGGTTTTACAGCTGTGCTTTTATGTAATAACAGTGTCTTGGCCAAGCCCAGTGACATTGGACTCCAGTGGCCATGTTGTTTTCTCTGAGCAACAGTCTCAGGGTACTAAAATGAGACCCAATGGAGAGACATTTTTAGGGATAGTACAATTGCAGTCTTTGTCCTATAAAAGCAGATCAATTAATTACAGGAAATCCTAAAAAAAAGTTCTGACCAACATAGTCCGGAAGAATAAGTTGTAAGAAACACTCCTAATGCAAATTGTTTCTTGTAATAGTCATGATCACTTAAAGGCGAAACAATAGAATCCCGTTTTTAATGGTCTGTATACTACATGGTTTATTAGTCAAGCTATATAAATGTTTCTTTATAACACTATAAGCCAATGGCACCATGACCAGAGAAGAGGCTGAAGCCAGTGTGATTCTCTCATTGCAGGCAGACAAACGGGCACATCACAATGCGCTGGAGCGCAAACGTAGGGACCACATCAAAGACAGCTTTCACAGCCTTCGGGATTCCGTTCCCGCCTTGCAAGGGGAAAAGGTTGGTGAATGTCATTGGTAAAACTATGAGGAGCATAAGTAGGCATAAAGGATGTTTGTTTCATGTGCTTTTTGTTAATGAAATGTGCTGTTACTCTGAATATGTTTTGTTGAATGCAATGTCTTTAAATGTTATCATGAGATGATTAGCATGGGATTTCCATGTCGAGGTGTGAATGAAAAGCATTATGAGAATTGGGAGCAGAGTAGGGCCAGACTGATTGATGTGATCCTGGTACAGGCGTGGTGCCAGGAAGCCATTACAAGGGGAAATGCGGTTTCTCCTTCCTCTTGTGTTTCTTATCGGAAATAAAGGGTTCAGCAATGTAGTAGAAATAATTTTTGACCTTTATGATAGAGCTGTATTTATAGTCACATGGCTAGGAATGCACAATATATTGGTACCATATTGGTTATTGGCTGATATAATCTTTAAAAGCATGATTAATAATGCTGTTAAATTTCATCTTTTAGTATATTATTTGTACTGAAAGTTACAATGTTGTGATGTCAGCGTTTGTTTAATTGAGTACTTTAAAGGGTTTCTTATTTTAATTTTATAGACACCTTTTGTCAAGTTTTCGGCCATTTATTGGTTATTAGTCATAACATGAACATTTTTGGCTTATCAGTGTTGGTCAGAATTTTCTAAATATGTAGCTATTAAAATAGGGGATTTTTAAGTAGTTTGTGTGTTTTCTTTAGGGATTGTTAAGCCCAAAGTATACTTCACTTTTTTTACACGTGCGCGAGGAACAGCATACAGTCCGCGTGATGTGAATTTCGTCATCAGAATAGTACGCACCACCCGATTTTTTGTAACTGCACACTTTGTACACATGTGCATTAAATTTGTTTTGCAGTAATCAGTTGTTCCACAAGGTGGCAACGCTGTCCCAGGCTGTAGAAAATGAAACTAAAGAGACGGAACAACAATAACAGACATGTGCATTGACAAGCGTTTGTGAGCGAGAGGGAATGGGATAGCCCAGCGTTGGATTTAAAAGAGTTTCTGTCATAAATTATGGCGGAAGAATAGAGACACTGGACAAGGATTAAGCTTTCTAGAATGCATGTGTCGACTGCCCGCGTTCGCGCACAACATCAAATGGAGTATACTTTGAAAAGCTAAGCTAAAGCTAGTACGCTAATGTACGTGTACAAAAACGAAGTATACTTTGGGCTTTAGGATTTGTTTGGGTTCATATGTGTGCAATGTAACTGCTTTCCTTGCGTCAAATTCTAGTTTTTCATTTGTTGCTGACAGCAATCTATCAAACAGGCATCCCGAGCTCAAATCCTAGACAAAGCCACAGAGTACATCCAGTACATGCGACGGAAAAACCACACACACCAGCAGGACATCGACGACCTGAAGAGGCAGAATGCTCTGCTGGAGCAACAAGGTGGGTGTCGCTGCGTTACTCCTCACTTTTGTCATCTGGTCATGCCAATCTAAGGCTGATTTGGCTGTGCCTCGTACACCTCATGATTTCATCCAAAACTAATGGAGAACGTGTCATCTTTTTAATTTCCAGTACGGGCACTGGAGAAGGTCAAGGGGACCACACAGCTGCAGGCCAACTACTCCTCTTCAGACAGCAGCCTGTACACCAACCCCAAGGGCAGCGCTGTATCGGCCTTCGACGGTGGTTCCGACTCGAGCTCGGAGTCTGAGCCGGAGGAACAGCGTTCCCGGAAGAAGCCCCGTGGGGAGGACAGCTAAACAGCGGATCCTCGGCCCGCTCCACAAAGTTCTCCTCTGAGGGGAGGGAGAGTTACAGCAATGGTCTGTTTCTTGTTGTTTTTTGTGTACCTCAATCGCCCCAAACCACCTTGATCAATCTCTTTCAGTGAATGTCAACCTTCGATTCCACGCCCGAAGAAACCTCCGCCAGGTTTACAAGAGAGAGGGACGCCTGTTACGGGAAGAACACTCGCGGAAAACGGCTTGTTTTTACTCTCCCTCCCTCTCTGACGTCCATCTTGCGTCCTGGCACACGCAACAACAAACGATGATTTAAACCCAAAATGAGGCAGCTTTGCAACTTAAGGACTTGATGCTTTGTTTTTTTGTTTTTTTTTGTACCCTTGTCTGCAATCCCTCCAGGTGGATATCCAAAGGGTTGAATGAGGCGTACAGCTCCTAGCACTGCTAAAATATACTTTTTTTGTTGAATATCTTAAAGCCTGCTTAGAACTTACCCTTAGCTGAATTGTCCCGAGTGGTTTGCCTTTCTAAATATTTGTTACTTTTCCATAAAGGAATGTTTTTGAAGCATCTATCAATGTACCCCTTGTTAGACCTATGGGATGACTGATACGTTTTGACGTTATCAATAAAATCCCTTATTTAAAAAATACAAAAAACAAAAAAAATGCTTTATGGGAAGGCTGCTGAGCTTGTGTTGTATTTGTTGTTTTAGCCTGATGTAGTAAAGTTTACAGGTTGGGGGAAAAAAAAAAAAAAAAAAAAAAAGAGAGATTTTCATTTAAAACAAGGGGGATAAAAAAATAAGTGAAAAAGCATATATTTTGCATCTGTCATCTGAGCCTCCCAAACATGTATTTTATGTATTTCACTCAATATTGGGAATATAAACGTTCTAAATGATGTTCCCCCCACAAAGCTAGTCAATATTGAAAGAGTAGATTCATGTCGTGACTTTTAAAGGTAAATGTTCTAAATGTTCATCGGAAATTTGACCGCTGCACACCACAAAAGTTGCATTTTGAGTGTCTAGGAGACATGAGTGTGTGCGTGCGTGTGTATCTTTTATCATATTTTCCACTTAGTACATTAGTAAACTGAGTAGGTCCATTCCATGGAAATTACAGGTATGTTGTACATACTGCCAACAGTTGTCTTGCAAGTTGAGGCCTACCTTTACAATGAGAATATAAATAAAACTATTTTATCCTTTACATATGATGCGTGGTTCCTTTGGTTCTCAATCTTTTTGACTTCAAGGTCCAAATTGTCCACAACATACTGTAAAGTTTGTATAACTTTTCTAGACGCTTTTGATTTACTGCCTAAGAATTAAAGACAAGGATTTTAAAAAATATATTTTACTTGCAATTTCTACCAGATTAAATATTTTAGAGCTTGGCACTATATTCTCTGGCGTATTAAATATATATTAATATAATGCAATCTCCATAGGCATTTTTATAACTGACCTTTTCAGGTCCAACAATTACACTTAAAAAAAAAAGTAGTTGTTGAGGGGGTGAATGGTTTTGTCTTACTTTAAATCTATTTAAGTCATCACAAAGACTCCTAATTTGCCCTGGCCTCCAGATTGGGGAAAAATTGGGGTTGCTGTTTTAAACAGCACCAGTATTTTATGAACCTGACTTTAAATCAGTAGTCACTTGAGCTTGAGTTGATTTTTCTTTATAATTTACTCACAATCATATTTCCAGCCTGTATGACTTTTTCTCAAACACTTGAGCTCAGATTCTAAACTCAAAAACTGACCAAAAAAAGCACCATAAAATTGGTATATATTATGAGTGTGCTTTAATCAAAGACTTGTAAACCAGATGTGTGAAACTTTGTGTAAGGAACAAATCAAATTTCATTGAATTTGTTCCCCTCCATCATAGTTCTTAAATTTCATATTTATGCATATTCACATGCTCACATCAGGAGATGCCTTCACCCCATTTAAATCAACGTGGGTGATGAATTTTATGGATTACTTTAACGCTGCTTTTTTGTTACGCGGCAGCCTTTGTTACCATTTCCTTTCATTTACGTAAAAACGCAGTGTCAACATTCTTCCAAACTTCTCCTTTTATGTTCCACAAAAGAAATGAAGCCATACAGGTTAGGACCTTGGACATGAGAGTGAGTAAATAATGACAGGACTTTCATTTTTGGATTAACTGTTCCTTTAATGTGTTCCTATGATAAAATGTGATTGTTTTGATATTTATACCAGCATATTAAGATTAAAAGCATGACTAAATACAGTTTAAAAGCTCATTGAACATCACAGATATTTTTCAGTTGCAGCCAAAAATTACAAAATGTAAACACTGTACTCATGGCTGAGTAGCTGAGAGTCTATTGTACCCAAACTATATCAACATATTTGGCAATTACCATCTTCGTTTCAGTCAAACAGCACTCCAAATTAGAGAAGTTAAAGTCAAATAATGGACTGCCCACAGTGAGTATAGATCATCCTCAATACACCAGCCAGGAAATAAAAACAAACATCCTTCCAAGTCTTTATTTCTGTCCAGAACCTACTGCCACGTGCACTCTGGGAAACATTTACCAAAGCCCAAAATAAAGCTGGTATGTGCAATAAAATATCAATCAACGACTGGTGCATGAAGAACACCTCGCCTAGTCAGTCTCTACTGTTTTCCCTGGCTAAAACCCATAACCCCATGCTGAAGCTGTAGTAGATCAGGCCCTCAGAGTGTTTCCCCATCTGTAGATACAGTACAGACCAGCAAAGGACGTTTGGCTACAGCATTTACAGAAGATGCCTCTGCGTTAGGTCAAGCTAGCTCAAACCTCCAAATATGTTTATAATAGAAAAAGAGGGAAAAAAAGTCTATGACTGGTCCATTGCACTTGGCGTAGGTCCCGTCTGAACTGGAACAGGTAACCGGTGGAAATGTTCAATCGCTTGGGCGACCTTCTCTGGGCAGATGTTGTAAACTGGATGAGTCGGTGCCTGGATAGAAGAAATATGAGAACATTTAGTTATTATTAGTACATTAATCTCAATTTGAGTTGGCTCAACTGAATTTTCAGTATCTCTCACCAGTCTGTTCTCGTCCCGACCGAGGATCAGCTCGTTGTGGAGGTCTTTGTTTCCGAAATGCTGTGCTACTGAGAGTCCGCTCAGACAGTAGCACGTGTGGTAGAAATCTCTGGACCTGTGGGGAATCAGTGAGGAACTGTTATGAAAGTAAGTTTGTAAAAGGACAAAAAAAAAAAATTCAAGATAAGTGTATTTTTCAGATTTTAAAGTTGACATTTTATTTTAGTTTGATCCACAAGGTTAAACAAGACAGATGTGATGGCCTACCAAAGGCCAATGGTTTTTCAATGACCTTTCTGGGTAGACGTTCGTGGTTTTGTTTGTTACTGCAAACGGATATTTACAAATCATTAAAAAGTGATTCATTGAAAAGAATCGATTCAAAAGAATGATTCACGCCAAATCTGACATCTCCAATTTCACTCTCCACAAACTCTAGATGAGCATTATCTAGCTGATGAAATATTTCAGAGCAGAGCAGAACAAGCAAATGCATATTCATGATAAAAATATAAGTATATAATAATCTGAACTTCATAAATGCATTTTCTCCTTCAAGAAAATACAACAAAATGAGTATATACTTAATTTTAGTGGTATCATAATGATATATGATTAATGATTCAAAACAAGCATTAAAACAAGCTAAAAAAAAAACTATTTCCAATGTTTAATTCACTCACCTCAACAAATAGTCAAATTTGAAAAGTGTGGTTTTTAAATTTATTACATTTATATTTTGTGATCATTTTATAAAATTATAAAATCCTTATGCAGTAAATCATAAACTGGAAAGGTCATGGAGCCTTCAAATATTGTTTCTTTGTGATGAGTCAAATAGTTTAAGAATCCGACATTTCATTTGACATGTTATTACTGGTGATGTCATTGCAAGCTTATAGGCGGTATTATATATGTGTGTGTTTGTGTGTGTGCGGTGGAAGAGCTGTACTCACTTGCCCGGTTTGTCCAGAAGGCCACCACCAGGGTTCTGGCAGCAGAGGAGGATGTATTCCTGCAGGGCCTTTCTCTCAAACATCCAGCTACTCACACTCAGCGTTGAGTCTCCTATACACACACACACACAGAGTAATATTTTCATAGGTTAAGCTACTAAATCTGACACTAGACTCCATGTGTTTTTATATCCAAATGAAGACAAAAAGTACATTGGAAAAAAACACACGCAAGCAAAAATGTGTAAATTAATGAATGGAAACTTTAACCTTATGAATCTTGAATAATCATTTCATATATACGCAAAAATGTTGATGATCGTTCACCTTCTTTAAAAAGAGCCCTGTGGAGTAACGGTAATATTCCTGCTTGCCAGAAGGAGTAACACCCATCCACCAGCTTGTTACAGCGGCCCTGAAATCCACCTTCAAAACGCATTTGTTTGCTGGTTACCCAGCGCTAATGAAGGAAAAAGAGAGAAAAGCCTCCAATTTACTGGTTTACAAGTATCAGCATAGAAAGATCATTAGTGCTGCTGCCTTATCGTTAAGACAAATCTGCCTGTGCACTGGAACTGTTAACGTCAATGTCTGGCAAAGACCCTGGAGATCTGCTGATCTAAGCATCTACAATGTTGCAGCACACCGATGTTAATATTTCCAAGCATGTTTAGTGTCCCTCAGGAACCGGTAATGAGACGCTTCTCCTCCAACGTTCAGGATACACACAACTGACCTTTAACGCATCTCATAAACCTCAGTTTATTCACTCTAATGGACAGGAAGAGTCAGGTTAAGTAAAACGTGAAACTGTAGCAAAGGGAAAACAAGGCAAGACAAAGGACTTACTAACAAGGCTTTGAGATCCAGCATATGTTCTTTGCCCAGTATGACCAGAGCAGCAGTACCACAGAAGGTGTAGCCACCGTGCGCCTCAAGTCCTGGAACTCCACCTAAACCGCCCTCCCAGTTCTGACAGCTGAAGGCCGAAGGAAAGCACAACATTGCAGTATTTATCAGTCAGAGTGTCATGTCATTCTGTGTGCTGTGTCTGAGATTTAACTCATTTAGGGACATTTAGGTTGTTTAAAACGTGAAACAGAGGGCAGTGGAATGGGACAAATTAATGTTTTTTTAAGTTGAACTTTTTTTTTTTTAATTTGAGTGTTGCATTTTTAGGAATTGTCATGTGCAAAAAGACATGAATGCAATGGTCTAATGTGTCCGTTTAGACTAGAGCATGTTTACACAGAAAAAAAAAACATGGAAAAGCAGATCAGAAGAATGCAAAACATGTTCTGAGTGAATAGCCCATTAAAGCCTAAATACTTTTTACTGATATAACAATGGTTTTTTCCCTAAAAATTTCAGAATTAGTTTTTCTTTTCAACCATGTTATATGCAATGACATCAAATTTATAGGGATCATATATGATCATACATTTTATTATTATTTTTTTAATCAAACCTCAAAATGTGATTTTATGTACTTTATTTTACAATATGAATATGAAGCTAAATAAAAAACTAAAACAAAAGCACATAAAATTATTAAAACTTACATTAAAATTATATATTATTCAAAATATTAACAAACTCTATAATCGCATATAAGTAATACTAAAACAACACTGACCCCAAAATACCAGCCAACATTTCATGGTGGGGCGAATGGCTTGATATAGACACAATTTGGGCACCAAACTGGTTCACCCTATATTTGAATCAGCCAATCGGAATCACACGTATAATCTAACAGGGACTAATTCAGATAGGGCTGACATGGAACTCATAAAAAACCCATACCTCAAGCTCATAGCATGCCTACATTGGCTCCACTATGAAAATTTGGCTAGGATAATCTGAATGTAACTAAACTGGCATGTTTTAAAAGAGAATGTGAAAGAAGTTACCTGAGAATCCAATTGTGTGTGTCATCAAACAGGTTGGGGGTGATTATATTGGTGAGTGAAGCCACAGAAGCAGCACAATATGCACTCCTATCAAATCAGACACACAAGAGCAACCACGAATCAACAAGCAGACAATGATCAGCATCTATGCATGTTAATAACCATACGCTACATTATTAGAATAAGACTGAAAGCCTGTGAGATCCAAATACTTTTCAAAGTGACTTTATTTGTTTAGTGCAGACCTACAGTGAGCATGAAGCATTTTTCTAGAATTACTCTGCCTGTTGGGAAACGTAAAAGGTCACTCTTGAAAAATGTTTCAGCTCAGCAACATCAGATCATGGGGAATAAAGAGATGTGCGGCTGTTGTGAAGATGCTTCAGGGTTCGCTGGAACAACAGAGCTCACCTGACGTCCACTTCCCCACCCACATGCATCACAAAGGAGCCATCTGGCTGCTTCACAGAGTACAGGAAGTCCAAAAGCTTCTCTCTGATGGGGGAGGAGGCAAACAGAATGTGTTTCCATGGTAATATGATCAACGCAACATCTGTATGCAAGCAGGTGATAATACAAAGCAAACGTGAAACCTGTTGATGACTTTGTAGGCCTCCTCTGTGCCCAGGATGCAAAGGGCATTTACAGCTGCGTAGGTGGGAGCCAGGTGAGCGTGCTGACCCGGACCGCCACCGAACCCACCCGTCGGACTCTGACATCTGGCCAGGAACTGGCACACGCTGACAGACAATGGTTAATGTTAATATAAGCATATAAATGTGCTAAGAACTTAAAATTTAAGCAAAAAGCCATATCCTAAAATAACAAGGGAAGCAGCTTTATTTTAAAACATTATTTTCATGTTTTCCTTGATAACAGATAAATGACAGATACTGAAATTGAGATTTGCTCAAGATTAATTGTGTTTTTAAAAATAACTGAGTTTTAGATGATAGTAAAGAAAATCTAAATATGCTAAATGAACATGCTTAACTAAAAATGCAATATTGACAGATATCAAAAGATTTTTAAAAAATATCTTATGTCAAACACATAATCTCCTATATGAAATAATGTAAATAGAATTGCAGCTACATAGTTCCCTAAATATATTACAATCTTTAATCTATTAAAGTCAAATTTGCTATTAACGCTGTATAAAACTGATCACACTTTTTTTGGTAAATTATCTCTTTCAGGGCCCGTTTACACTAGTGCGTTTTCGTTTTAAAACGCCGTTTTAGAATTAAAGCGATCCGCGTTTACATTAGCGTTTCNNNCCAGGGCCCGTTTACACTAGTGCGTTTTCGTTTTAAAACGGCGTTTTAGAATTAAAGCGATCCGCGTTTACATTAGCGTTTCAGAAACGATCTCCATTTACACTACACAACCTAAAACGCATGTCACATGACCAATCATGCAGGTACAACCATAGATATGTATAGGTAGATTTCATATTATTTAGATCGCGGACGCGTCTGTGTGCTTAGAGCGATCGAATGCGAAATCTACCAACACATATCTATGGGTACAACAACGAGCATGA
>SCHK01322354.1:3321-16025 GCA_004124795.1 Poropuntius huangchuchieni
CAGCAAAAGTGTTTTGCAGTACAATATGAACACAATAAGTACATTACTTTTTTTTTTTTTTTTATGTAAGTACATAGTATTTAAGGACAGCTAATATAAAGTTGGGCCCATATCTGTTTTATTCAACAACACAAAAGTACACCACACTTGAAAATTTTAGTTAAGTGCTAACTAAATATCAAACTGCATCAATAGCAATTGCAAAAATATGTTTGGCCTCTTTTTTTAGAATAACGTTTATTTAACTGGTCCCAATGTGATATCAGTAAACACTCTCAGGGAAAAAAAAAGGATACACTAATATGTAATACTTTAGGTACTCAAATGTACTTTTAAAGTACTGATATGTACCATTTAGGGTACATATAAGAGTGAATGTATGAAGTCAATTCCCAGGTTGTAGTTCAACACACTATGAATTAAATTTATGTCATTTATGTCAAATTTATGTCAACATATGTCAAATCAAATTATTTATTTTATCAATTGAAACATATTTTTGTTTGCCTTCATTTTCAACAGCAAATTGATTGCATTATATATTGATTAAGCTCAGAAAGCTTCAGAGAAAGCAGTGCGTGTAATAAATGCAACTTGATTTATATTTTGTTGCTCGACTTGAAGACACACAGATTTTTTTACACTACGCACACACACACACACACACACAGCCATGCAGTGCACTTACCTTCCGTTATCGATGCTCCACCACAAAGCTCATGGTTGTGCCGTCAAAGGAGGGAGGAGCAACAATACGGGCACCTTGCTGGGATGTAATACTGATGACAGGTTTGGTGGTGCTGCTGGGAACTGTGGTGCCCTGCGGGATCAGATACATGCTGCCCGTCTCCACCGCATCCTCGCCCTCCGAGCAGGTGGAAGAGTGGGACTGGGGGACCGGGTGCGGATGGGGTGGCAGCAGGGTCGAGGGGTAGACCAAGTAGGTGGGGGGATAAGCTGCCGCAGGACCGAGGGCGACCGGCGAAACAGACACAGGCACTGGGGTGAGTGATAAAGGAATGTCCAAGTACTGACCACTCTCAGGATGGTAAAAGCGCTGGGCGGCTGGCTGCATGGGCACAGGGGTGTCCACTAAGTAGTACTGGCCAGTGGAGGGGTCCAGCAAGAGCTTGCGCTGGATGTGAGGCGGTGGGAGGTCCCCGGGGGGCGTGAGGCAGAGGAGCTGGGGTTGAGCAGTAGGTACGGCCGGCAGGGGCATGGCATGGTGATAAATCGTGGCCATCTGACTATCAGGAGACCAAGACTCCATTACAATTGGTGAGCGTTGCAAGGGTTGATGGGAAGGCTTTGAGTGCGCTGCTTGTGAGGGTTTCGATTCGGAAGCGTGAGCTTTGACAGGGATTGTTAGGTAATTGTCAGAATCTGTCTGCTGGTGCTCTTTCTGGTGCTTTTCCTCAGTTTTCAATTTAGAAGGACAGATTTTCAGCGACAGAGGAGCTTTATGAGATTGTGTGGAGAGGGTGTAGTTTCTGCTTGAAAACATTTGCTGAGTGCTGTCATTTGTTGTATTTATACGTGGAGGTGCTTTGAGGTTACTGCCCAGACTAAAAACGCACTTGTCATTGAAAGAATCTGCCCTTTGGGTTACTAACTTAGCCGTGTCTTCCTGGCCGTGAGAACCTGTCGGCATACACGCTTTATCCTCGTCAACACCAGAACTGGAGGTCGCGGTCGACTTTTCAACGTGCAGCTGCGAGCTAGTGTCCGCTTTCCCGTATTCATTCTCAATTTCCGTTTTGGTCGTGACTCCTTGCTCCTCTCGCGTGATGAGCGACAGCACGTGACTGTCCGTGATTGGTCGCGGAGCTTGCGTTTTGCGCTTCCATTCGTTCCTATCAAAAAAGTACAGTTGCTCCATAGTTTTCACAGCTGCCTTTAACTTTTCAAGAGCTATTTGATTTGAAACCTTCGACTCTGGTTTTTTCTCGCTGCCTTCTGCTGCCTTTTCTGTTTTTTGTTTTGCTGATTTAGCATCGATTTTTAAGCTAAACTCTGGTTGTTCAGTCACAGGTTGCTTAGCGCACGGCACTCTGGGAATGGCGCGCAAGGTTTCACTTCTAGTAGGCCACTCTGAGAGATTTGGCGATAATCTTGCCGTTTCACTGACATTCTCACCCATGTTAATAGGCTCGGGGGGTTTTGCAGCATTGTTTGTGTTCACAGACTGGCACTTTATTACCATTGGTGTAGGAAATGGTTTCTTGTCAGATCCCCTGTTAACAGGTTTGCTCTCCTCTCTTAATGCAGTAGATGCCATCCCTGATGGACCGGAGGAATTTTCTAGCGCTACAAACCGATATGAGCTTTNATTAACAGGTTTGCTCTCCTCTCGTAATGCAGTAGATGCCATCCCTGATGAACCGGAGGAATTTTCTAGCGCTACAAACCGATATGAGCTTTTTACCAATTTGCGCACATCTCGAACCTGATGAATAGGTGTCTGGAACTTACATTTACTATCTCTAATATCCCTCACCATAAAATGCGGCACTTTGTCTGATATGGTCAACAAATGGCTTTTAGATTCGCTCGTCGCCTTTTTAGTGCTGGTGTTATGGTGGATATTGGGGGTTAACAGATTGGTGATATTGAACTGATTGCTTTTATTTTCTTTAACACTTCGCAGTTTTATTTTGATTTCGGGGGCTTTTTGGCACTGTGAGGTTTGGTTTGTGTCCGCAGGGCTACGGAGCTGGTCAGAGCTCAGTTTTCCGCACCCTCCCCCATCTGACTCTGCAAGATCTCCAGTCACTTTCAGATTATGTAATGAAAGACCGGCAGCTTCCTTTTCCTTAGGCATAAGCTGCGAGCTAGGGACATACAAGTGAGACATCTTAATCATCTTACTGCTCTCGCCCTCAACACTTTCACTGCTTTCCGTCACAGGTCTAATTGAGGTGTCTGGCAGTAGCGACTCCTCCTCCAGTGCTCCTCCAGGAGATTCTCCATCACCTTGTGCTTCCTGCTCTCCATCTTTCCAGGTTTTGAAAGCACTCTTTTGGCTGGGGGTCAAAGGAGTCTTAAGCGGTTCGCTTGAGTCTAATTTAGAGGTCATTTCTGGGTCACATGGTGACTCGGCAGCATGGGAACATGGATTCTCTTGCGGCTGGTCTGTTGCCTCACCGAGCTCCTCTTGAGAGTGTCCTGAAGCGGTCTCTGAAATCTGTCTTTGCAAGCTCTTCACAGTCTCTCTGCAATCCTTAGAGTGAGGGGACACTGATGGAACAGGATATGTGTCGCTTATTTCACCTCTTTCCATTTTGCGCTCTTGCTCAAACTGCATTTTCTTGGAAATAACATTTTTTAAAAGACTAGAGGCAAAGATGGCTTTCTTGTGGGCATCTTCAGAGGTCTCACCTAAAGGACTTTCTACTTCACACCCCGCCTTGGCCGGCGTGGTGCCCATAACATCAGCTGTGGAACGTGACATGGCATTCAGAGCGCGTTTTGCGCGCCTCTCGCGCGCAGGTATCCCTGCCCCGACGTTACAGTTAAAGTTCAAGGTTTCAGTAAGTGTGATAGTTTCACCCGGTTTGCTTCGTAACTCTATTTTCTTAGACGCCTGCTGCGAGTTCAAATTATTCTTCAGCGACACTATTTTAGTTTGAGGGCTAGGTGTATCGGTTTGAACTACGTCTCTTACGTTCGTACAGTCTGTATTTTTATTTCCCTCCATAACAGGCGTAGAGTTCTTGTGCGCCTCACGTGTCAAATTGCCGTAATTCAAGTCGACGAAAGCGGACCATTTGTTAAAACTCAGTCCGTGTTCTGACACCGAGGACTCACTCGAGCTGCTCAAATTTATGGCATCAAAGTAAGGGCAAGCCAAACTCCGGAAGGAGCGCTTGGTGAGGTTACGCACCTCTTTATCAGCATCATCCAGTTCGCTGACGGAACTGGACGCGCCACTGGAATATTCGTTGATGTCTTTTCCCCTCAGTTTGCTCGCGAGGTGCTGGCGACCCGGAGGTGGGATAAAGTAGCGGTCAAACAGGGTCTCGCTTTTGGAGTCAGAGCTTTTAAATGAATAATGACTCCGCTCACCGGCACGTCTGGTGTGAAAGCGGACATTCCTGTGTCCTAACAGACCGGCAGGTTCGTTGACCGCGCGCGAAGACGTTTTGATTGACAGGTGAATATGTCCGGTTGAATTTCCAAGCTGCCCGGCGCCCTCATCCGAGCTGGCACATTTATCAGATTCACAAAGTTCACTTTCGGTGCTGACCACAGCCCCTGTGGCGGAAAGCTTCGCTGCGCGCGAAGCGGGAGGAACTTTATTGCTCTTGGACTTGCTTTGGATTCTTCCGAGGGTCGTCTCGTCGCTGTCAAATGATGCGTAGTCAACAAAAGAATATACCAGATTATCATCCTCGAAATCCCAGCAGGATCCGCGACCAAACTCGTAATCCACATCGTGATCCAACTCCGTTAACTGAATCTCGTGCGTCGTTATGTAGTGTGACTCCACGTCCGCCACGCTCGTGCTGTCCTTGGATTCGCAGCGGCTGTTTAAGTACATATCGGTGTATTGTAACTCCTCCGTTTCATACGACGAAGACTTCTGATCTTCGGATTTTGCATCCGTCCCCGCGTCCACATAATCATCTATCAGCGGAGCGCGCTCTCCATAAAGTCCCTCAGAATGGCACTTCCCCGCGTGACATTCTTTCGATTGACTTTTATCGGCATTTCCAGTCTCCTCTCGCTCCCCAGGACTCTTAATGGATGCATCGTTTTTGCATTTGAATATTGCCAGCTGGTTCCCTTCGCCTGTGAATGTGACTTTTACTGTCTTTGTGCTGTCTGACTTCATGTCCGATGGGTTGCCCAGGTCTACATAATTTGTTTCGCTGTGATCGTCACTTTTGCAGTGATCTTTCGTGTCTGCCAGTGGCTTTTTTAACGGTCCGGTGTCCTCTCTGCTCGAGATGGCCGTTTGAAGTGTCTCCATCTGCTCTTAACGGCGTCCCGCACGGAGATCAGTGGTGTTGCCTCTGACACCGGACCGCAGCACGGTTTGTGTGAGCGAGGGGAGACACTGAGACGACGACGATAGAGGGAGGGGAGAGAGAGAGAGAGAGAGAGAGTGAGAGAGAGAGAGTCTCACCGCACAGGTATGATCCCCTTACCGCTAATCATAGGTCTAGTAATGATTATGACGTAATGCTATAAATGATGACTACATAGCTGACATTAACTTGACACTTTTCAGGCTGTCTTCTAGGCAAGGAGCAATTAAGGACGTAAAACTAATGCACGTAATGGTTTTTTAATATGTCTGGAAATAATTAAACGTTAAAGGTAAGCTATGTCATGTTAAGTGGTAGGTTCACAGTCATTGGGATTTTTAAAGCAATTTACATTTCATTAAAAAAATACATTTTTTAAATGAAAAATGACAGGCATATTCTATATTTTTCTTTAATGGAATGAATAAGCATTATAATGCATTAATCTTAAGGGCAGAGTGGAAATGTATGAAATATTACTTGTAGTTACTGGCGAGATTCTCCTTAACACCACCCCTTTTTAACTTTATAATATTAAGACTTTCATTCAAATTCAGGAACAATGACTATTAACTCAACCACTGGAACAATTTACCCCAAAGCTTCTGACACAGTTATTATTTTAGGAAGAATGTCTCATGCTATAATTCAAAGCTGACATTTACCTATAAAAATAAATGGATAATTCATCACATTTTAAACAGCTTTTTTTTTGTACTGGATAAATTCAGTTTAAAATAATATTAGTATGGAAAAAATGTTCTGATATGCAAAGACACTTTGTAGAATTAAAACAATACTTATACAATAGGTTTTTTTTTTTACATGTCTATTAATTTAAAGGCAGCTGTATATGAAGTGTACATATTTCACNTTTTTTTTTTGGGTTTTTTTACATGTGCATCTCTTAATTTAAAGGCAGCTGTATATGAAGTGTACATATTTCACATGACAATTTTTGCGGCAGTTTCCTAGATCAAAGAGATGACACATCACACCCCATTCCCCACTACACAGGTATTATTAGACATCATGTCATAGTCCACAAAGCTCAGAGCAAAACACTGTGCTCAGAAGAGCCGTGGGTCTATTGTGGGCGCGCACCTCCTAGAAGCTCATAACCGCTCACATAACGCGAGTATAGAAACATTTGTTGTTAACTGAATGTTATCAATGTCTGCCTCTGGGCCACGACAGCTGCATGCCCGTATTAGAGCCAGTGCCTGCTGCCAACCGTACAGAAGGCAAGTTGGCCCTGGGAAAGAGACATGAGAAGCACAAGCCAACAAAGAGAGAGAGAAAAGAACAACTGCAGAGGTGTGAGGGATATGACAGTCTGAAATCACGGCATCCATTAAGAAAGAAGGCTATACAGACTTTTACAATAAATCTAAGATGGTGACATCCAGTCTAATAACAGCACATTTGCCAATAAATCCTAGTTTTCAAAATGCAATGTGAAATTTTCACCTTGTTAACACTTTAAAGTAAATAGTAAAAGATCGGGGATAGTTGTCACATGGGGAACTTTTAAAACTGTAAACTTTTCTCTGTAAATAAATTCAAAAGTCCAATAAATTTTCAATGATGTATGCTGGTTACAGACACAAAGTTAAAAACTTTTCATCACCTATAAATCAGTGTGACTTTTAAATAAGAAGTTTTTCTTTTCATTTTATCTTCCGAAATAAAGTTACAGTATTGTCATATTTTTGTAAAATTTAAGGTAGCTCATCCCCAATGGCATAGACTGCTTAAAGGACTGCTGTAGGTTTTCCACACAATAACCATGGAAATGTTCAATATTAAAATAAACCTACCCAGATAAATATTAGTAAGTTATGAAAATAAAAGTGTGACAATTAGCTACATAATAAATAATTTACAAACCGACATTCAAATAGTATGCCAACATTTAGAAATGCTAACATTTTGTCAAACAGAAATGGAAAAATGTTATTAATCCTATACTTCTATATATACATATTTATAGTAAGGTTTAACTTTTTTAACATTAATTAATTAGTTATCACACTTTTTAAGTCAATGCTAACTTATAAATACTGTACCGTTAAATTTGAATCATTTGCATTTATAATACAATAACTAATGTTAATTTATCTAATTTAAATTGTAAAAATGTATGTGTAGAAATGAACATTTACCAAGATTAATAAGTGCTGCAAAATATTGTTTATTCATATTTTATATTAACTATTGCATTAATAAAAACATATAAAACTTAACTGAAAAGTGTTATCAACTATTCATATCTGGAGGTACTTGAATGAATCATTTTACAGTGTTTATCAATTTTATTGATTTAAGAACATTGTTATAAACGTTTAATTTTCAACTAAATAAAATGTAAACTTCTGCAAAATTGGTGGGGTTTTGTTTATTTTGTTTTGCACACACAAAAAAAAAAAACAAGTGCATTTTTTGAGCATTTGCCGCAGAAGAGATCTACATTTTTTAAGTAGAGAATTATAGTAGAGAAAGATGCCAAGCTGCACATTCCCCTCCCTGGCAGTGGTTAATCTATCCTCCAGAACCGTGGAGGAGCTGGGTACGAGGCTATTTAGGACACCTGCTAACAGTATGTAAAGCATTTGCATATGGAGTAAATGGGCCCACACACATCTCGCATCTCATGTATTACCATCACGTGTGCGAAAGGGTAAAAGATGGATCCACTATGACAGCTGTATATATAACAGACTACACAGAGCAGTTCAGAGCGGCCCTTTTCACACCAGAACGCACGCTGCTTACAAACTTGTCGGTGTCTGAATTTTTAACGACCTCCACAAAGCTGTTAAATTTAGGCAGCTATTTAAAATGCGGACGCCACGCATGCAAGCACTTCGAGATCAGTTACTCACAGAGGGCCATATAAAACAGCAGGTGGCAAATCATGAGTGCCATTAATCAAAGCACAGGCATTAGCGTGGTATGTCCTTCTCTCTTTCTCTCTCACTCTGCTGCGCTTTGCTGGTCTTTCGGCCTTACATTGACCCCAAAGGTCAGCAGAGGTTATGGGACATCAGCCGCAATGCAAAGACACCAGGCAATTTCTATTCTGTTACATGGCACTAAATAAACGTATGTGTAAATGCATCAAGCTCTTCTGCAGTATATGTTCAAGCTCAAATTAAGCTATGCTGTAGATTAGTAATATTATGTTTTCAACTGTAACTATCAACAAACAGCAGATCTATTATTACAATGATTGTGCGATTGCAGGTGGACAATTTAGCAGGCAGCTCGTCTCATGTCCCTGTGTGCATTAGTTGAGTCAGTGTGAATGATGATAAAAGCGTGGAGGGTTTTGAATTTCAGAACTGCTATGCTGAGACTTCACAATTAGGTCATAAGAACGCACCAGGCATGAGAACAGAAATAAAAATGCCCCACTAAAGGAGCTTGAGGAATGAATTCATTACCGTTTGTGACGTTGACACTGTCAAATAGTTTTGCATCCATAGTTCATATGTCCACAGTTTACATGAGTTTTGACATAGCCTGACAAAATAAATATGCAGGCCTTTAAATCAATGGGAGGAAAATTTACAGTCTGAGGGAGTGAACGTGTCTTTTAAATTATGGTAACAGCTACGAGAAAGTGCTAATGGAAAACCAACCCACAATCTCTGCTTTCAACCGTTTTCAATATTGATAATAATAAGCAATGTTTCTTGACGAGCAAATCAGCATATTAGAATGAGTTCTGAAGGATTATGTGACACTGAAAGCTGGAGTAATGATCATCTTTTCCATAACAGAAATAAATGACATTTAAAAAAAAAAATGTTAAAACAGAAAATTTTACATTTTAATAATACTTCAAAAACAATTACTTTGTAATTTACTGTATTTTTGATCTATTAAATGCATCCTGTGTGAGCATGAAAATCCTGTTAGAGACTAAAAAAAATCTGTAAACAAAACCACATAAGCTACTTTAGTAGTTGTTTAGAAACTAAAATGTTACTATAACAAATGTTTGGCATTACTGACATTTCAGGACATTACTGGAGTTGTCCTTCATTTCTACAGTGCCTCAAAGATGCCAAAGCATAAAAAGCTAACAAGATATAGGGCGAACACAAATAATGGCAGCAATGCATGGCATGTGTAACCCTGCCTTAGTGGACACCATGACAAAAGTAACGTTCACACATTCACGCTCTTACTCACTTACACAAGCTTCACCATGATAAAACTAGGCAAGTGGTCTGATCATACAGTATGTGTCCCTGAAGAATAATAATATGCATGTTTGTGGTGATTAAAAGATCAGTAATAAAAGCTGATAATAGGCAATGTAAACACAGAATGCAGAAACACTTTCTAATATGAAAAAACAACAACATTTATTACAAACACAAAAGATCTTTTTAAACAAACATTTCATTGACTAAATTCATTATTTCAAATACAGCTTCAAGTGTATGGCATGAAAAGGTGAGGGGAAAAAAAGCTATTAAGGAATGAGTGCATTCGTGCTTCTTGTGAATTAGGAAGTCTGATACTTTCAATAGTCACACAGACAGACTGAAACACAACACCGTGAGAGAATCTCTAGTCTACGTATGGAATCACCAATATCTCTCACTGAACAAACAGGCACTGGGCTTTACGAGGTAGGAGAGTGAGAAATGAGATCCTGTTACCGGTTCAACTTTGGACTAATGTGGTGCTTTTGCCTCATCATTATGAGGCATTATGATACTCGGGAATGATAATATCACAATTGAAAGGGCAGATGTTTGGTAATAACATCCTAAATATTAAATAAACACTTGATTGGGTGTGATATTTCATATTTTATATTATCATTTGTATTTTCTTCTCCATTTCACAGATTTAGAGTATATTGAACAGTGTGCTCAACCCAAAATGAAAAAGAACTCCACCTTACATCTATCATTTTGATCATCCTGTTTTCAGAAACCAGTAGCTCTACAGTGCCCTCTTGTGATCACATCTAGCGCGACACACTCTAATCTTAATGCTGACATTTCTAAATTTCAGAAGGCATAAACACAAAACAGCACCACTACGTTGGTTAGGAGTTTCAGATACTCCAAATTGGTTCAAGTGGAAACTGATGCAAACCTGTTTTGGTACCTGGACTGCAAGCCAAGAGAATGTGTCGAGGACCAGAAGCAAGATCAGTGCTACTCTTCGCTGACCTGGATCCGGACCCTGCTTCTTCCCTGAATAGTAGCCACAGCAGTGAGACATATTTACATCTTCTCAAAAGTGAGTTCGTGTCCACATGTTTCACACACTTTCCTGTAGAGATCTTCCTCTTCGTCTAGCAGCTCCTCAGGGCCGTAAACATGCTGATGAACGCTGGTATCTTTCTTAAACATACTGCTCCTGACTGCCCGCCTCAACTCTGAAAGCCAGATGAAGATGGAGAGCAATGTATAAAAACACACTGTGACCAATTGTAGCCAGTCTCAACTTATTCATTTAAAGTTTTCATTAGTTCTTCTTTGTCTAATCAGTACATTACTTTGAACATTTTTCCATGATTGCTATTTACTTCTCTAAACGTAGAGTTAAATTTTTTAGTGTATATTCAAAATTTGACAGTCAAAGAGTAACTGACTAGACTGCTCAGCTTTCATACCTTTAACCTTTTTATTAAAGCGTTTCTGCTTTTGCACCTCCTTGTTCTCCTCTCTGCTCTCCTTGGCCTCCTCCAGAGCCTCCTCACTGCCCCACACCTCCAGAGAGCGCTTTACCACCTTAAATTTCATAAAATATGGTATACAGTATTTATACACAAACAAAACCGATCAACAAACTATGCAATTTAAATTCAATTTTACATTAAAAAAAATGCTGTTCTTTAGAAGTTTGACCTTTGCTCAACTTAAAGAATTTTTAAACCATGTAAAAAAAAAAATAATAATAAAAAATTCACAAGAATGTTAAGCAGCATGACTTTTTACAGCACTAATAATAACAAGAAGTGTTTCTTGAGCTGTAAATCAGCATAGTAGAATGATTTCTGAAGGATCATGTGACACTGAAGACTGGAGTAATGACTGCTGAAAATTCAGCTTTACAAGATGCGATAATGTTCTAACTTTTTATTTATCCTTAGCATGGATTTTAGATTAATATTTGGATGAGTTGAACCTACCTGTGTCTTTAAGTAGAGTTTCATGTCTCCCCAGCGTGGATTGTGAGGATTTTTCCTCAGAATAAATCGCAGCGGTGGCTCCCTCTTATCCAGATCACAATCCTTCAGCAGGAAATTTTGTTTGGCTTCCGTGCGAGATATCAGCTTGTGCTTCACTTCGTTGTCTCTATGCAAACATATGAAATTTCTTAAATGAAATACACATACATTACAGTGCTTGTTTTGAGCAGCTGTTGAACTGCAGGTGCACAGGAAACACAATGAAGTACTGAAACTGAAATACTGAGATAAACAATGAGATAAATACAATATTAACAGCTTCAGCCAGTAAACTCTGTAACACTAATTTAAAGGTATGTTTAACCATACATGGATGCCATACCTGCATTTATCACACACAGATAGATCAAAACTGTTGCTGAGATAAGAGTCCATAAATGGTTTAAGACACTCCTCACACATTAGATAATCAGGCTCCATCACTGGCGCTGAAATACAGAACATTTTCAACTTCAGTAAAAAACAAACAAATGGAAAAACATGCATATGTTGATTAGTGATGCCATTTTTGATTACCTGGTTGCTCAACCACTCTCTTTCCCTGCTGCTCATCTTCTGTCGTCTCCTCCTCAATAAAGAAGCCTGCACCCGAGTCTATAGTTTTTGCCACTTTAGCACATGTAGCTCCTGAGGAAAGACAGATTATTGTACACCCTACATGATAAAGTGAAATTCGTGTAAATTTATATATGTTTTGTTAACACATGGCAAACCTTCTGGAGCTGAAAATTGTCTATTTGCAAGCCTAGCTTGCCTGAGCATTAATGCCCGTTGTCTATTCCGTTCAATTTTGGCCAACATGTGCGGTGTTAAGGTCACACTGGAATCGTTTGAAGAGTTTGCAGTGTCCGGCAATGCATCTTGAGAACGACTGGCTTCTGGCACATCCATGTTCAGTCTGTATAGGTAAAAAACCAGTTAGAACACATTTACCCATTCATTTGTTTCACAATAATAATCAGTAATCAATACAAAATTATTCATACAAATAAAAGTTTGCAGTGAACAAAAATCAAAACAAGCAACATTTAACCACAATCATTAAGATAACTATAAATAAGTGAACGAATAAATACATAAATTACAAATCAAATTTTACATATTATGAATCTACTGACATAACTATAGTATGTTACTATAACATCACTCTACTTGTAATTTTAGGAATAGTGACCAAAAATCAAAAGCTTTCAAACAGTTAACCACAATCCATAAGGTCGACATGAATGAAAAAAAAAAAAACATTCATAAAATATTAGAGAAATCCCGAATCAAACACATCAGAAATGTACAATGGTAACAATATATGCACATAGTTAATTACTATAATCCATAAGATCATTGTGAATCAATCACTGAATAAATGACTACAATAGTTGATAGATTCCTAATCAAATGTAATATATTTTAAATTTACAGTGGTAATAATGACATGTAAGTTAAGTTATACA
>SCHK01322380.1:885-3385 GCA_004124795.1 Poropuntius huangchuchieni
CTAGCATCAACTTTGTCTCAGATGTGTCACCTAAAAGACATTTTGGCAAACCTTAACATAGTTTGAGGCGAACCATTTGCTCTCTATTTAACCTCACTAATGTCTTGATCATTTCTCCTAGACATCAAAGAGATATCTTTTTTTTTTTTCCTATCTGACCCACCACCTTCAAATAAAATGCTCATTTAAGCAGCAACAGATGAACTACGAGTTCTGTGAGGAAGCGGAGAGATGACAGAATCCGACTCGTATGCTTTAAAAGCGAACGGGAGGGAGAGGGAATGACAAAGTGCTCACAGCACAGCGGGATAAATGGTCTGAAGTGGAGTGAAATACAGACAGGGAAGGAAGCGGAGAAGGAGACATGCATTCCAAAGCTGCTGTCCCTCTGATGGCTGTTACCCGTATAACTGACACCACTGCTTTTGCCTGTCTGCGCGGGACACATGGGCTTTCAAACAGGGTTATAGGCAAATAATAAGGATGCTCTCGCTCACAGGACTGACATGCAAGCATCCTTTACTACAGAAAAAAAAAAAAAAAACAAGACGGGTGGGGGTAAAAAACGCTTCTCTCCATGGAGAAAACAGCGAGTTGTCAGGTTGATTTTGTAGAGCAGTAGTTGAGGTAAGAGCCGACAGCGTTGGCCTCTGTCTTTCCTGTCGCAGGTACACAAATGTGTCAGCATACATGGAGATGCGGCTCCTTCAGGGGCCGCCACACGCACGCTGGGGTTTGGGGGCGATGAGCTGGAGGGTTATTAAAAGATCTCATAGCTCTTTTAGCTGTATTAGAATGACAAGCCACAGGGAGAGGTGGTTTCCAAACCGCCGCATGCCACTAGGGGGCTTTCGACTCAACAGCAGAGGAAGCACAAACAGATCACATTGTTTTTGAATGATACAAAGAAAATATGTTTCCAAACTGGGCATGCAACGGTAAAAATGTGTCAAGCAGTTTATATACCATTTTAGTGTACTGTCTTGCCACATATCCGTCACAATAACTCAAGAGGATTCACTTTTAATGCCAGATTTAAAATGATGAATAATTTTAGGATTTGGATTGCATGCATAAAACTGCAAGTACATAGAGAAAATGAAGTACATTTAATTATATGCATATAATGCATGCTAAATGTATATATTTATTTATGTATTATTATTATAATATTAAAAGCTACTTATTCTGCTCTTCTCTGATCAAAACGTCCTGATGAACTCTGATGGGTGGTGCAACAACAGTTATTATAAACGCCCCACGTACATGTTGAGGTCAAAGGGCATGGTTGATTTAAACCTTGCCTTTCTCTTCTCATTTTAAGATCTATTTGCAGACATTACACCCTGCTGGCCTGATTATCTGAAGTCAATCAGAAACCCTAATCACACAGAACGACTCCCTCACATCTATCAGAGGAGCCGGCGAAGAAGAAAAAAAGCTAAATCTTGTTACCTATGTACAATAGCGGCGCTCGGGCCTGGGAAGGCCGGGGCCTCCCTGGAGGAAACGGCCCCATTAATTGCCGCTGTAAGTGTGGATCCAGCACAGGGTGGGATTCAATACAGAGCCGTTTATCCTGGAACCCGCTGTCACGGCGCCGGGTCACGATCCCAAACCGTCCCGTCGAAATCACCAAGGAGAAGCGATAATGAAAATTTCTTCATGTATAAAATCCTTAATCAAAATGCTGTCGGTGTCATCTACCGGCAGCACTCGCGACTTAAATTAATATACAACAGAACCTTTGGCAAAATTAACATGCCCTCTTTTGACATGCGATTCCCAACCTTAGCCTGGATGAAGGGATGAAGGGAAGAAAGAGAAACAAACAGAAAATAAATAAAAAAACTCTAACAAGCTCGCAATTGGGCCTCACAATTGAATATCTTTTCACTTATTAACTTTAAAACAACAAGAAAAAAAATCCAATTATTGGGCGATTTTTCGCTGTGTTTATGGTGTGGATTTGTTGATGTAATGCTTCCTCTATCTGTCCCAGGCGGATATTAGCGAACTCGCCCTCCGAGAAACAACAGTTTCAGCAAAACACCACGGAGTAATGCAGATATTCACACTTTTAATGACCTCAGGGAACACATCTAGCGTACGGCGGCGTGCTACGAACCAAAGCACAGACTCGTAGACTATCTAGCTCCCCTCTGCTGCTGACACGGCTGCATCGCGCAAATAAAACCCGCGTTTGATAAACAAGAGCTCTGCTATGAAATGCAATAACGCTACAAGGGACACGCCACCGTAGCGACGCCTGGGGGACCGGCGAAGTCTCTCCTCAACTTTTCATTTAACAATTGGACTGTTCCAGCGAGCGCGTCTATTCGAATGCACTCGCGTGTACTTAGCACACCTCGGCTTGGCCGGTTATCTGGAAATGTGTTCAAATTGGCCACTTTCTTTGTGGAATGTCACGGCGATCATTGATTTCACAAACGTCGGCCCCAACAGACTGAACATCAGCTTTTCTCGCGCGCGCGGGAGA
>SCHK01322380.1:8385-20176 GCA_004124795.1 Poropuntius huangchuchieni
AAATGCTGTACAGGTTTTCCACTAATTAGCAAATTATGCTGAAAATAGCATCAAGCTAATTAACAGTTATTATGGCATTTTTGAAAGTATGACTTTAATTAGCAAAGTCCTGACGCATGCAATTTCAAACTTGTCCAGGAAAAACACAGGACATGATCAAGAGGCAACGCGGATGATTAAGACGAAGTCGCAAAAAAGAAAGAGGGATGGAAAACGAGATGCAGAGAGAGGGGGAGCGCGCTTTTGTCGAATTTCCATGCAAATGAGGGCGATGCATGTGCATGTATGCATGTGTGTACTAGTGCAGTGCAGTTCCCAATTGACAAGGTACAGGTAAATGCAAATCATTTTTAAAGAATACATTTGAATGATCAGTCGTAATAGTAAAATATTTCAACAATTATTTTTAATTTTGGTACACTCCTGTTTAATACAGATCCTAAAGCAAAACCAGCATGCATATGCATGCACTTGTGTGTGCGCGTGCATGCGTGCATGCATGCATGTGTGTGTTGTTGCCAAAAGGCTCTCTGTACAGCAGACTGGTGGATGTCAGGTGGCGGCGTCACCCATAACAGGGACTGAGCTCAGCTGCCGCTGCGAGCAGTTACTTATTCTACTCCAGTGCACATTAAAAGAGCCTCGCAGTCAAGCCAAGCAACAGCACCCAACCTGACAGCATAACAGCAATCACACACCCCACAGCCTGTGGAGAAAACACACGCACACACACGTCTCGCAGCAAACACACATAGCGTGCCAGGTCTTTAACAGGCACGCAAACACACGTTAACACCGAAGCAGGGACGTGAACACATGCTTTCACATGCATATGCTGTCGAATGCACGGGCGCTATCACACAGGTCTCGTTCGGCACAGAAAAAGGCTAAAAATGTAAAGCAGAACAATTTGAAACTGCTAAACAACATGGCTGGATATTACAGTGATGTCTGGATGAATGAGCACCTTGCTCGCGACTGGCTGTTAAATCACCCAGTCATTTTGGTTTTGGACTCGGAAAAACGACAGATCAAAGTTGTCATCCATTTCCCAATTTCTCCATATCTCAGGCCGGTCCTCTACACGTCGGGAAGACGGTACAGAGGATAGATGGAGAGATGTCAAGCCAAGTTGTGACACTACCACATATGGCCTGTTCATCAATCAGCTTAATCAAGCAGCAAGCAGAAGCAAAGATGCCTAATTGCCAACCGTACTCGTCGGCCAGATTCGTTTGCCGAAAGCGATCCAGATTCAGCTAGGGTGGCAGAAAACGTAAAAAAGAAATCACAGATTTTGCCGTGATGTTTGTGATTAGCAGGAGTAAAACAGCACTAAAGTAACAGAAGATGTGCTAAACCTTGTGTGCATGATTGCTTTTATGAAAAATGACTAAAAATAAAATGATTAAGGACATATTTTTAATGAAATTATAAAATATACAGTATGTTTGATATTTAATTATATTGTTAAAATGGCTTTCTTTTACATGCCTACTAGCTAGCTTTGAGGTCACCTATATGCTCGTGTCCTCATAAGTTATTAAAATGTACATTATTTCAATTTGGGAAAAAAAGGACCAATCAGAAATTGAAATGATGTGATTGAATTTTCTTTAAGTAGGAAATTTTCAGTGTATCTTTCTGAGGCGTTGCTGTTTTTATCTCAGAGAGAGAGAGAGAAAGCTCTTTTCTAAACACATGAGGTTCCTTGAGGGGGGAAGAACTCATGGAGAGCTTCCTGTTTTCCAGATCAAACCCTCTGGGACTTTCGAGGGGGAACAACTACACTCACAAAATGTAGAAAGAGGGGGAAAGTGAGAGATTATTCCCCTGTTCCTCGCTTCTAAAGCCCCTCGTGCACCCTAGCTTCATTTCCATCCTTCTTTCATGGGATAAACACTTGCTTGTCGCAGCGGCGGGATAGCTTTTGTCTGTTCTTCCTTTTTTCCCCATTTTTTTCTTTGCCTTTCTGTCTTGTTTTCCTTAAAGGCAGTGACTGACAGCTGACATTCTGATATTTATTATTGAGGAGGAGACTTTTGATGCTTATCTGCCCATGCAGAAATATAAAAAACACGGTCCAAATGTCAAAGACCGAATATTTTCTCCTGTTTTATATGAAATGACCTCTTGCGATGCTTCTCTTATTGTGCGCAGGGCGGTTTGCGGCCTGCCGGCGATATGCATGTGCGGACACAGATAGGACCGAACTCTGTTGTTTCCGAAGAGGCCGGGATAAAGAAAAAAAGCCGGGAAGCTTTCCGGCCTCACAGAGCAGGGGGATTCGGGATAAAGCAGGAAAATCAAATGACTCTGGCATCGGCGTGATCCTACGTGCTAAACTTGGACTCGATTCAAAAAACGGAGAGAGATGGATGGAGAGAGAGAGGAACAAAAGAGCAGGCCGATGGCTGTAGTCAATTTTCATATGAATGGCAGGTTTAACATATCTCTAGGAAAGGGCAGCTCTCGCAGGCTTGGGCGACGTCCAGAGGTCCAGAGCTCTCTCGTGCACCCGCATGCTGAAGAGGGCACGCACACACACTCAAAGACACGCATGCGCGCACGCACACACACACACACACACACACACACACAGTGTGTGTCCATAATTAAACTATCGTGTTTCAAAGTCCTGACAACAGCATAGAGAAGAGCAGAACAAGACGATAATTTCATTAGGCCAACTCATAATGAGGAGCCTTTCACCACCAAAGAGGGGGGCGATCTTGTGAATCGCACACCCTGCCTCACAAGGTAACACAACAGAAGACCACCATACAAGATGTCCTACCCAGAGAAAAATAAACAAAGAAATTTAAAAAATCAGAAATAAAAGCAGGCAGAACTAGACTACACTTTAAGAAGACCATGTCATTTTCCATTCCATTTACTGACATTTCCTTTAATCCTAAAACACTGCCCAATTCAACACGTAATTTAAAATATAGGTAAAACACCTTTAAAAAAAAAAAACATACGAAAAAATGTAATAAAAATACAGAAAATTCCTTCATATTAACATAGTACACTGGACCTTTTTTATTTTATTTTTTTATTTTCCTAATTTAATTTTTTGATATTTTTTTGATAATTTTTGATCATGTTTTGTATATGGTGTTGTAAGGAGTCAGCATCAAAAACTGATGCACAAACAGGATTCAGAATTGCAATTCGAATCTTAATGCAAGGAAGTAGATTTCAAATAGACTAAAATCCAATGAAATTCATATAGCCCTAATTTTAACTACAAAAGCAACGTTTAACAAATTTTATCAGAAAATTTCTGATAGATAGATAGATACAACATTAGAACGATAGGGCAATATAATGATAGAAAGAAAGAACGATAGACAGATTCTCAAGCTGTTGGTTTAACGCCACTTTGAATTTGAAATCTCTTTTTCTGTGTGTGTGTGTCTTGTGTTATGCTGCCGTTGTTTGATCATTGAAGGAAAACAACAGTTGCGCGTTGGTGTGGGTGGGTTTTATACGACTGGAGTCTCTCTCTCTTTTATATCTGCATGAAATTAGAATTATATAACTTTTCCTTTGACTGACATTAGGTAAAGTCACACACTTAGATCTTATAGCAGGTGTACACACAATATTTTTTTTTAGGCGGCTGGTCGTTCCCTTTCTTTTTTTTTACTTGAGAGAGTCATTACGGCAGGGCTTAATTCTTATTGTACTTTATTTATTTCTCTCTTTAGTCAGCAGGAGGAATTTGCATACTTAATTGATCAATATGCTTGGTGTTCCTTTTGCACATCTGCCAGGCTGCTCCCTACTGCCACAGTCTCTCATTCCTCAAAGTGACAGCTCTCTCAGCCTCACACACACATACACACTAACGCTCTCGCTCCCACTCGCTTTCCTGCATGGACACTCATTCACCAACACTCAATGGGCCATTCTGGGTTTCAAACAATGGTTCTTCATCACGCCAGACTTTTAAATGTACTGATCTGCAACGGACGGAGAGTGTCGGGTAGCAATATATATGACTCTTAAATTGTTCAGCAGTTCAGATCTCGTATATGGACTTGCGTGCTAACTTAAAGTATTTGTGTGGGACTTCTCAATACGGATGTTCTTTATCGAGTGCCATTGTGTGTTTTCCATCTTTGTCTGTGTCGGAACAAAACAGCCCACACTGACAGCTCTTATCAGTCCGGTGTCAGAGACCATGAATCTCACGCTCCCAAGTCTCCTGAATTGCTTCTTCATTGCTTCCAGGAGCTTCCCTTGAACATACAGTGGGACCCAAAAGTCAGTTTATTTGCAGTCTTTTTCATTTAATATCATTTTTTGTTAGAAAACTTTTCAAAATCTTAAAACAAACAAACAAACAATAAATAAATAAATATTTTAATTTCATTTTATTTTTCTATTTTAATAAATAAAATTTATATTTAAAAATAAAATTAATTAAATTAAATAAAGATACAATAAATAAAATAATTTTATTAAAAATATATATATATTTTTTTTGGACCTCACTGTAAGTTTAAGACAAATGTAAGTGTCCACTTGGCTATAAATCTCCACTTCAAGTGATCATTGTTGTAGTTTTTGCTCAATGATTTGTTTCCTCTGCTTCCCGTCATATGAAAGACTTTTTAAACTGTTGTTTGAAGGAAATTGGATCTGGGGTTTGGAGCTGTTAGCTGGTTAAAAAAAGAAAAGAAAAAAAAAAAAAACTCATCTCTAATCGCTGCCAAAGTTTGTCGTGTTGCTACTTTTTGATTGATGCCTCAGCCAAGTCTGTCATTTCCTCAATTAATTTGCTTGCAGAAAGAAAGAGACTCTCTCCACTGCAAAGCCCTTATGAGACTCTAAATATAGGAGCTCGTCATTTCAGCGTGAAACTTAGACGCACCGCTATTGTCATCTCCGCAAAGAAAAACTTTAATTTGATCAGAATTCCTCAAGAGGAGTGTTAAATTAATTTGAACAGGGTTGGAGGGGAGAAAGGGATGCACAGTGACTTTGAGAAAAGGGAAATGAAATAGAATTATACGGGAAGCGATGAGTGCTGACTGCACACTTTCCGTCAGGGTTGGCGCTACTAAACATCTCTTTCATATCCAACTCGGGCTAAATAAATGCCAATATTCACCTTGAGAGTATCATCATAAAGAAGACGCTCTCCGGAGACTTCCCGGAGGTGTGGAGCACGCTCTGTCGCAGGAGGAAGGGGGGAGAAATATGGCTCTTCTGAATGATTTCCTCGTTCTAAGTGAGCAGTCACTCTGTGAAAGTGTCAAGGATAAAAACCAAACACCACAAATAACAGAGAAATGACTTCAGAGAGAGAGTGAAGGCAGAGAGAGATAGAGATTCACATGACTGGTTTTAATTTGAGTTTGAAAAATACAACCTGTTTCCTCCCAACACCCCTAAATCATCTTCCATCGATCCAGTCTAAATCTGACAAGTCTTTTGCTTCTAAAAAGCCGTATAAAAACCTCAGGTTCGCTGGCACGGAGAAACGACAGTCCTAAACACTTATCACCTGATGGGTGACCTGTGGGCGGTCATGGCGAAGACTTTGTCTCGCAACACAATGAAAAGAAACTAATTTAAGAGATGGAAAAGTTCACAAATGAAGAATATGAACATTTTCATCTAGTTCTTCTAAAAATCTAATTGTTTTCTGAGCTGTACCATCCATATTGTTACTTAAAAGTCAACAATTGACTCATTTGTGTCTCATCCGTGGATTATTATTTCTGAGGAACTTTAGAAGAAACACCTAAACACAGCTGAGAATTCAAATGAGATCTCAGAAAAGTATTTTAAGCTGCCATGCAAATTCATTTTAAATCACTAACTCTGGGTTTCTCTCAAGGGATTTTAGGAGAAACGTCTGAGACAGTTTACATCTAAATGAACAACTGGGAACTCAACCGAGACTCCTGATCCATTAAAGAGAAATCAAATTTAGGCAGAAGTGTCCATAAGAAGGAACATTCACATTTGAGTTCTCATAAGTTCTCAACAATGTCTCAAACTGTGCTCATATTTCATCCCAAGATCCCAATATGAACGCAAACATTTCTCATCAAATCCCCCAATAACAAATTATTTTGGCTGCAATCCAAATTCATTTTACTGTCATTAGTATAACCTGCATTTCTGTCATAGAATTTGAGGAGAAACATCTGAAACATAACTGAGAACTCGCAAGGCAGGATAGATGCAAACCCATCCATGTACCTGTGTTGTATAGCAGGCGGGTTGCTAGCGTGATTTCAGATTTGCTTTTAATTGTTCGTTCTGGATTCCACGCTGAGCGAGTCTTTGTGTTGCTGGCATCACAGCAATCTCCTCTCATTATTGTGTAAATAGGTTTTGGCAAGGCTCAGTAAATAAAATACAGACTGACAGGAGGACGGGAGGGAATTAGCCTTCCTACCAATTAGACTAGCCTTAGGCTGTACTTTTAACTGCAGATGAATCCCACAAATCGCTGAAATGATCCTGTCACAGACCCCTGATATGAAAACCCCACTGTGCAGTGTGGGAGAGCGGAGGAGAGAGGACAGGAGAGGAGAGAACGGAACGGGAAAGAGGGAGCGCCGAGCCGAGAGAGGAGGGGAGCGTTAGGGAAGCTGTTTTAATGAGTTGGGGAGGGTTTCCAGGCGGGGGCCGCACCTCACAGCTGGGGCCTGTTGATTGACAGGTCGGATCAGGTTCTCCAGCCAGTGGGGCCAGATGGAAAGAGCAGGAATCTGCTTAAAATGCAGCAGTTTTACGCTCTCGATCCTACTTCCCAGCGAACGGAAATTCCCAAATTGTCTCACCTCCTACCTGTAAAAATTATTTTCCATAATAAATGCAAAATATGCTTCTTGTTTGCCAAGAATCCATTTTTCCCCCCATAGCCCCGGAAGCGATTTATTTCAGGAGTTGGCTGGTAAAAAAAAACACACACACACACACACACACACACACACAATTATATATGAAACGAAGTGTCGTCTTCACACGCCATGAAGCTTAAAAACAAACCCGTGCAGGAGAAAGAGGAAAATAGGAAGAAGGAGAATGAAAAAGTCGTCCTCGGCCAAACGTGTAACCCAAGTCAAGAGCGCAGGGGGATATAAAGCTTCCACAGTCATCTGGGAAGTGAATTTTAACCAGATTTTTCCTGAATTTGGCCCGAACACAAGCTTTATAAGGTTTCGAATCTGAGCTCCCATCTGAGGATTCTCGAACACGCCAAACTTTTCAGCGGTGTGCGAGTCTCACCCTTCACTTCCTGTGCTCCTTCAGAAACACTTCCTGTTGTGTGTGCGTGTGTGGCGGCTCATGTTTTCTCAGCCAGAGATGTTTGCTTGCTTTAGCGTTGATCTCATCCTTCCCTGCCGTGAGCTTTCGAGTGTGTGCGTCTATGTGTGTGTGTGAAGAGGTCACGGAACGCCACCCCGAGATCAGAAAGGGCACGACTAGCCGAGACAAAACAACACACACGTGTGTCTCTCTGCAACTGCATGGAAATTAAAAAAAAAAAAGGAAATGCCATTGCCATGTAATAGCATGATATTCAGTGACTTTAATCATTTAAATTACCTTAGTGCTTATTGACGAATTACTGACTAACTTATTATAAATTATTATTTATACATAGAAAATCCTAAAATATGTAACATTTATAACTTGATTTGTGTTCACAAACTCAGCAATTTCAAGTCGATGTAATATTTCAAAGAAGTGCACGACTAGAAATATTTATATTCACTTCTGAAATTTCCATGCCTTTTCCCAGGCCTGGAAATCATAATCTACAATCCTTCGACTCATAAAACTTCCTTAAGAAAGACTTCACTCAATCTTAACTCTCGCATCTCGACTCCTTTCCTGCAAATTCTTCTTCCCCTCCATGAATCATCGTTCTTTCCGGGTCGGAATTAATGCAAATCCCTGGCACAAATCAAATCGCTAAATAATGTGGCCAGGACAATAAATTTGTCCTTATAACACTTAAGGATGTGTCCCGCTGGGAGTCGTAGAGTACCGAGAGAAGGTGTAGGGTTGGGGGTAGGCCGCCACACTGTTCTTTATCATGACAGATCTCCTTTGCACACTAATTTTCTTGTTAAAGAAGAGAGAACAGACTTAAATCTTCTTTTTTCCCCTCCCTGCCGCCGGTGCTTGTCAGCTAAAGCTCACATTAAGAAACAGAGCAGTCGCATTAGCCCATATTACCATCTAACCGGGTCACTTCACACTTACTGAAGAAATATCTCACACTGCTCTGAATCAATCACCAAAGCGGATTTCCATCTTGCGCGGCAGAAAGGCCATCCTTAACTTCTCCGAAACTTTGTTTTTAAAATATCTGGCTTTTTTGGCCTTTCTCTCGCTTTGACGCTAACAGCAATAGTTTGAGCGTACGGGCCGATGTTTCGCTTCACAGACGAGAGGCGAAGGTCGAAGCTGTCGTTCTGCTCTTCAATAAACTAAACAAAATTAGGCATCGCGCCCATTCTCTCAGCCGGAATCGATCGCGGACGACTTGTGAGTTTAAGACTTAATAAAACGCACGTGAGAACGGTATCGAGGGCTTAAAGATGGATTCAATTTTTCCAGTGTTAAATTTATTGCACCTGCAAATAAGGCCTGTTGCAAGAGGAGGCTACGAATAGAAACGGAAGCGAGCAACACGGCTAAATCGCCGCCCTCCTCTTTGACAGATGTGCTTCAAAAAGGACGGACTAGACAGGAGGCAGTAAAGTAAAAAAGACAGAAAGAAAGAAAAGACTCCAGCACTTCACCCTCTTAATAGACAGCTGTGAGGAGAGACGGGGAAAAAAGAGAGAGAAAGGCGCTCATTTTCTCTTCCGGAGGAGAGCACAGAAGCGCTCAGCGGGAAAGAGCAAGAGAGAGAAAACTGCAGCCCGCCGAACGCGCCGTGGCGAGATGATGAAAGTTGTCAGGGTTCAAATTTACTCATACGCTCACTTACGACATGATTGATTTTCCTTCAGAGTTCTCAAACACACGATTGTCTTCCCTTCTGCAGGCTAAGCTAATGTGTTAGCCCAACTCTTTCTCGCAGCGTTTCTTTTTCTTTTTTTTTCTTCTCTCCTCACTGTCTTTGGCCCATGGGGGCTTTGACACGTAGAAGAACAGAGCCGAATGACTGGGATGAATTTGAAAGCGTAATTTTCCATCTGTCAGTCACCGGGCTAAAAGGAACAACTTAAGCAGCCGTCAGAAGGGTCTACGCCGGGTCACTCCAGAAACGAGAGTTGCCTTTGTCCTCTGATTGGACGCGATATGACGGACGAAAATCAGATTCAGGAAGGTGACAGAAACGACGAGAGTCCATTTGATAGCCAAATCCTCAATTTTAACGTTTTGAAATGCAGATGCACACATCTTGCCTATTTTTTTTTTTTTAAAGTTCAGGCAAAAATGAACGTTCTGTCATCATTTACTCAACCTTTTGTACATATGGATGTCATCAAATAAAAAAAGAAGAAGATTTTGAACAATATGCAAGCCATTTTTTCCATGCAATAAAAGTGGAGAGTGATTTTTTTTATTGCCAAATTTAAAAAAATAAATAAAAAATAAATAAATAACAAATTTAAGAATAATAAAAATAAAGTCTTTAATTTAATTTAAGCCTTCAGAAATCATATAAAAGCTGCGAGGAACAGAATTTGACATTTTTATTTGAAAAAAACTTAAAATCCAAAATTGCATGGACTAGTTTTATGCTTTTTTTTAATTACCAATAAAAGTTGGTAAAAAAAACAACTAATTCTTCAAAAAATTATCTTTTAGTTTCTCATGAATAATAAAGTCTTACAGGTTTAAATCAGCACAAATGTAAATGATAACAAAATGTTCACTACATTGGGTAACATATTCATAATTCATGGCCTTAATTTCATAATACAAGTCCTTATTTATTTTCGTTTTTTTTCATGGTAGGTGCTTTGAGAATGGAACCAGTTATGGTTTATTGAATTATTAAGAGAAAATAAATAAAAAAGAAACACGTTAAAAATCTTTCGGTTCCAGTCAATCACTCTGAAACATTAATGAGGCAGGCAAGAGTGCCATAAAACCAGATATAGGCAACAATAGTGAATTATAAATTGATATTGATTTTTCTCTTCCTTCGCAATAAGACGCCCAGGTAATCGCGTGTTACCACATGTAAAGTGCACTTTCCTGGCAGAAGCAAATACCAGCGTTCAAATATATATGAGATGGCCTGGATTTATGACCAATCTCATTTCGCAAACAAAAAGAAGGGGACAGAGCGGAAAGGAACACACACACAGGGACCCAGTGTGTGTGTGTGTGTGTGGAGTCCACAAGACTTTATTGAAGCTTAGAGGGAGACCCCGCAGTGCACCGGCTTGATATGTTACCTTGTTAGCATCGCTAAGAGGAGCATAAATATTTCTTTATTATTTGCCAGGGCAGTCCTGTCACCCCTAATAGACAGGCCACATGGAGTCAACACCACATTAGCCGCCTCTGGACCCAACAATCATTCACAGAAAAAAAAAGAGAATGAATGAAAAAGGCTAAATATAGATTTATCCTCCATATTAATAAGCAAAACTTGACAGCGCGCATGCACGCTCACGGGTAAAGTCCAACGCTAAATAAACCGTAAACACCAAGCTGCGCTCTTATTGGCGGTATTTGGGTACAAACGACCGTTTTTTTGTCCCAAGACAACCTTAGACATAGCCTGCAATTACTATTGGCATTTTACATGTAAATATTTAACACNACTGCGCTCTTATTGGCGGTATTTGGGTACAAACTGCAATTACTATTGGCATTTTACATGTAAATATTTAACACTTCACAGCTACTTTGGCCCTAAATGGCCATTAGGTACGGCTTCGGGCCCCGTGGACGGACTCTCGGAGGGACGCTACTCCACAGAGCTCCCCGGCTTTATTGGATTACAGTTAACACAAATCTCTGCGTCGGAGTGTGTGAGACGGAGGACCCAATTTGAGGCGAAAGGGAGTGTGCGTTCGCGTGTGAGTGACAGGGTAATGGCGGCTACAGCGGAGAGGTTGTCGTTAAGTGGTCTGTCCCTGCTGGTGAGGGCCCTTTTGTCAGGTTAATTGATAGTTTTGGCCTGCAGTTCATTAGGCAAACGCATCGGCTTCAGTCACACGGACAATAGTGCGGCCTTCTGCCTGATATGTTAATCTGAGACGCCCGATACAACGTCTAATTAATCTGTACCACCGGTCATGTAGTCTCTTTCTCCCTACGTGCAAATCAAAACCTGGGGTACTAGGACTATTGATTAAGGAAAACTGTATGATAGAGTAGGTCAGACTAGCCTTACAAATAATAAAAAATAAAATAGTGCTGGTATCAGATGGACATACCAGGGAGCTATACTATGGTACATGAATATGATGATCACTCAGTATCATAGTGTTACATGGTATATAAATAAACAATAAAATCAAACAAACAAAACAAAAAAATAAATGAATGAATGAATGAATGAATGAATAAATAAGTAAATATTTTAAGATTAAAATAGTGTTTTTAAATAAATAAATAAGCAAATAAATAAAATATTTTAAGATTAAAATAGTGTTTTTAAATAAATAAATAAGCAAATAAATAAAATATTTTAAGATTAAAATGGTGTTTTTTTTTTAAAGAATGAATGAATGAAGTTTTGGAAACAGAATTGTTCAAAGAAGTTGAAAAAAAAAGTCCTGGATGTCCTTAAAGATAAAAAAATAAAGCAAATTCATGAATAAAGTTGAAAAAAAAA
>SCHK01322442.1:760-13548 GCA_004124795.1 Poropuntius huangchuchieni
ATGCCAGCCAATACATCCAACACAAACAGCCACAGACCTGCAAACTATGTGTATGTTACCACACACACTCAGCAATTTAATAATAATTATGTATTTTATCTGTTTACTTTGCTAATAAAACATATCCTGTTAGGGTTTGCCTCTGGTCAAATACATCATTTTGGAGGTCAAGCTCAGTGAACAACTTCAATGTGCCACAAGAAGGCTCTGATGTGATAATTCCAGCTGGTAAGCACCTCTAATGTCACAAAGCATATGCAAAGACAAAAAAGAAAAGCTGTTTAAATGGTATGTCATTACAGTGGTCACAAAATGTAAACTCTCTCATTCTGTCTCAAAGGTATTTGGATGGTTGTGGATGTTGTAGTCCCCTCCCTGAACAAGCTGAAAATAGTTGGAGTTCTGGAGATTCCAGACATAAACAATGGCACTTCCACCAGCACCGTTTCTCAATACAACAACATTGTTCTGAATGCCACATATATCTCCATTCAAGTAAGTACATAACTACATTCAAATTGGCATAGACATTTTAGGATCATTACACCAACTAGAACCAGACCTCTCATGTGTACTAATTTAGTTAATTCCGTTCAACTCTCTCTGTACACTTTCACTCACTCAGGGTGGACGTCTGATTGCTGGCTGGCCTGATGAACCCTTCAGAGGTCAACTACAGATCATACTGAGAGGAAGCCATTCCACACCAGACTGGCTATTGCCATCTGGACCTAACCAAGGGTCCAAAGTGCTGGGTAAATGAACATAAATGAAAGTCAAGTAATCTTGTAAAAATATCATTATTGAACATATTTGCATTAGAGATGTTCCTTTTAATCGTCTGCCAAATTAAAGTGTTGATTTCAGTAGAAACCTTGTCTTTTAGGTGTTTTTGGATCTCTTGACCTGTATGGCATGCCACACAATGTGTATCACACTAAGCTTGCTAGCACATCCCAAGCAGGAAACAGCACTCTCTCACTACAGGAATCTGTGGACTGGAAGGTCAGATGCTTTTTAAAAAATGACAAAAAAACAGAACAGACTATTGAACCTGCTTGTGTGATTTGCATATGCCATTTAGATTCCAAGCCCTGTTTGTGCTCTGAATCCTCTTTGTTTGAATAAAAACACTCTTTTATTACCTTCAGGTTGGGGACAAGATCCTGCTGTCCACCACCAGCTATGACCCATGGCAGACGGAAATTCGCACCATCACTGCGGTCAAAGATTATGGCCGCACGCTGACTCTGGACCAGCCTTTATCATACACACACATTGGTTAGTCCTCCAAGATCCATTTCAGCAATAATACACATTGTGCTGTATTGATAAGCTGTTAAATATCGTTCAGAAGCCGAGGTTGGTTAGAACATCTTATGCTCACCAAGCCTGCATTTATTTAATCAGAAACACAGTAAAACAGTGATGTTGTAAAATATTATTAAAATTTGAAATACTGTTTTTCCATTTTAATATATATTTTTAAATGTTATGTATTTCTGATAAAAATTTCCTTCAGAAATCATTCTAATATGCTGATTTTGTTTTCAATAAGCATTTCTTGTCATCAGTATTGAAAACAGTTGTGCTGCTTAATAATTGTATGCACTTCATACACTTTTTCAGGATTTTTTCATCAAAGTTTAAAGAAACGTTTAAAACATTTTGTAAAAATGTATGTTTTTAATCTCACTTTTTTATGAATTTAATGCATCCTTGCTAAGTAAAAGTATTAATTTAATTTAAAAAACATCTTGCTGACCCCAAAGTTTTGAANAGTAAAAATGTATGTTTTTAATCTCACTTTTTAATGAATTTAATGCATCCTTGCTAAGTAAAAGTATTCATTTAATTTAAAAAACATCTTGCTGACCCCAAAGTTTTGAATGGTAGTATATAAATAAATAATTGTATTAAATAAATGTATTAGATTTAATATTAAATGTATGTGGTCATATAGGGGAGAGCTACAATGTGCCAGGTACTTCAAGAAGTTATCAGCTTGCAGGCAATGTGGCTTTACTGACCAGGAACATCAAGATCATCGGTCAGGAGTATCCTGAAATGAACACACAGTCTTATGGAGCCAGAGTTCTTGTGGGAACCTTCTTCAGCGGAGGAATTGATTTCAGAGGTATAAAATTTATAAAATTCTCATGTTGGGCCTTATTCTTAAAATATAATCAGGACAAAATATAGGCTACACAAAACCATAAGGCCCATTCACCTGGAAGAAAATGAAAGCAGAAAAATAATAATGTTTTGCTGTTTTTAATAAGCAAAAATCTTCTGAGCAATTATTTTTAAAGAAGTTCATGTTAATATAATATTTCTGTATTTGCACATACAGTAGCATCACTTGCTAGTCAGCCCTCTCCAGCATTTTATAAGTAACAAAAACTGCTGATGATACTTAAATCATAGGAAAGGCCCAGATCAGAAATGTTGAGTTCTACCACACCGGGCAGGAGGGATGGAACGACATCTCAGACCCACGATATTCTCTGGTGTTTTATAACTTAGGAGGGGTGAGAGAAAGTCTTAATCAGTACATGCCCATTCTTTATCACATTCACACATCTTCCTGTCAACTACTCACTGTCACAATATTTTTAGGTGGTTGGTGAGTCTTACATCAAGGGATGTGCTTTCCACAATGGCTTTGCTCCTGCTATCGGTGTTTTCGGGACAGATGGACTGAGTATCGAAGACAATGTGATCCATCACACGGTTGGAGAAGGTACAGATTCAGTGGTAGCTTCACTGTTTAATGTTAACAAAAAAGGAAAATAGTATTAAACAAAATGTAATCACTATAATTTAGCACTACAATTTCTATTCTAATTTCCCAGGAATCAGAGTCTGGGGTGACAGAAATGTGGTCCGGAGGAACTTGGTTACAATGACACTGTGGTCTGGATCATATAACGGCAGAGCGGAAGAATTCAACTTTGAATGGAATGCAGCCATTGAGGTACCCCTTACAGAAAAGTACTGTGATCAGAGGGTAATACCATGGTACTTTGTTATATAACAATACAGAATGACTATTACCATATACATTTACCATGCTATTTAGATAGTGATTCAATAATACCATGGTACATGTCCAAAAAACATAGCATTATCATGGTATATGTCTAAAACTCCACAGTACTTTTTTTTTGTTAGTGACAATAGAGAGAAACCTATATAATCATCAGTAAATACCAGATAAAGAATTGATGCATAATTGTTCATTTTCTAGGTGAGTGAGGCAACCAATGTGATTCTTCAAGGGAATATTGTTGCTGGCTATGAACGAGTGGGATACCGAATTGATGGAGAACCATGTCCAGGTATATAAAACTTTGTTTTAAAAGAGTAAATTAATTGAATACTTTGAGAGACAGTGACAGTGTTCATTCTACGGTGTTAATTCCAAGGTTTAAATACGTGTTTAGTATTCATTATAAATACACAATTGTAAAAGTATGGCTGATACCGATAAGCTGATAATTCCTATATGTTATGACCAATTACCAAAAAAATGGCAGATATTTAAATTCTATACTTTTTTGTCTAAATAATTAAAAAAAATAAAACACTTAAAATTGTTTTAATTGCTACATCACAACATTATAATGTACAGTATGAAAAAATAATTTTGACAGATTACAGTGTTATTACTGTATTAGATACTGTATTAGTCTGGAAATTGTATGTACAATATTAAATGATGGAAAAAGCATGCACAATTACATATACTCTACTAGCATATATAATTAAGTAAGCAAAAAGTTTAACATGGACGGAATATCACACTAATACCAATATCTTGTGCATCCCTAATATGAACCTTTCATGTTTAATATTTACTGATTCAATTATTTCAACAATGTCAAAAGGATCTCCAAATTCAGTGGCACAGTGGAGTCAGAATGAGGCACACGGTGGTCTGTATGGACTCTACATGAATAAAGATGGACTTCCTGGTTGCTCTCAAATCCAGGGATTCACTGTCTGGAGAAGCTTTGATTTTGGCATTTATGTCCAAGTATGATAAATGATCCACAAACTTCCTACCATAATTGCTAGTTATACAAATGCATTATACTGGTCTGGTGATTATTATTGTTTTTAAGTAATGTTCTCTCCTCACCTCCAGGTCTCCATGAATGTGTTAATTTCCAACGTGAGCCTGATTGATAACGGAATGGGAATCATGTCTCTAATCTACAGTCCTTCTGCGCTCAGCCACGCATACGCTGACAAAACCGTCCGTGTACAGGTGAGGTAGCACTGTATGTCTCTTCAGTCAAAACTAAGAAAGCATTCTTATCCTGTTAATTTTTTGCATTTTTTAAAAATAATTTTTAAAAATCATCTGTCCAGGGCTCCTTGATTGTGGGCAGTAGCCCCAATTTCAACTGTTTTGACAGTCTATCCACAACAATGACTTACGTTGAGCTCAGCAGAAGTCACAAGGCCCCACGTCCTCCTAATGGTACAATACATATAATAGAATAATCCATTCACTACTGAATACATTTTATATAATTGATCCATTTTCTGTACTAATTCTAACTACATTTGTATGTTCAACAGGTGGCAGGTCTGGAATTTGCTGGCCGACGTTTGAATCGAGCCATAACACTGGACCACAAAAACCTCTCACTGGACTGATGAGCTACAACGCCATAGCTGGTATAATGACGGTCTCTGGTGAGTCTCGAAATGTGCATGAATCTCCAGTTAAATACCCTCTACAGACGACAAAGGTCTCTTTTAAAAATAATTACCATTTTCTCTTTCTGACCCCAGACACAAGTTTTGTTGGGTTCAAGAGTGTGTGCTCAACTGAGAGAAATTACATGTTCATGACCAACCCAGGAAATGAGGATCTACAACATCCAATCAGTGTTGAGAGGATTTCCAAGATAAACAGCACAGAAGACTCTCTGGCGTTCATTCATCGGCCTGATCTGGGGTAAACTGAACACAACTAGAAGTGCATAAAATATATGGGTTTTCTCTGACTCAGAAATGCTCAGAGAGTTTTCCATCATGACACATTAGTACCTTATATTGCAAGAGTGTGTCACCAAGAATTCAAAAAGAATGTCCAAAAATACTCAATTTGTGATCATTAGTCTATATATTATATATCATAAATATTTTTTTATTTAATATTTTATAACATTATCATGTCACATGTGCTGATTTGCTATGTATATTTTAATATATTACTGATTGGGTCCTGGGCTGACAAAAAATGACTGAGAAGGCATGACATTTTACTAAAAAAGCTATACTAAATATTTTACTAAAAAGACAATTAAAGGTTAACTTAAAATGTGCATATAACATTGCTTTAAGATAAAAATGACATTTCTTTCTTTTATATCAGCAAGGTGAACCCTTCGGACTGTGTGGACATGGACTGTGATGCTAAGAAGAAGACTGTGTTGAAGGATCTAGATGGCAGTTTCCTGGGTGCCGTGGGAGCAGTGGTGCCCCAGTCTGAGTACGAGTGGAACGGGGATCCCCGGCACGGACTGGGCGATTACCGCATCCCCAAAGTCATGCTCACCTATCTCAATGGCAGCCGGATCCCTGTGAATCAAATCGCTCCTTACAAAGGTACATCTGAGGACAGTTTATTATTTACGCTGCTCTAAAAGAGAGTGCTTAGAATGATGAAGTTGCTTTTATCACTGACGTTGCTGGTTTCTCTGTGTAGGTGTGATCAGAAGCACTTGTACTTACATGAGCACCTGGCAGAGTTACAAGTGCTTTGGGCTCAACTACAGAATGCTGGTCATAGAAAGTCTGGATGCAGACACAGAAACCAGGCGCCTTTCACCTGTAGCCATCCTGGGGGACAAATATGTGGATTTGATTAATGGTATGACTTATAACTCCCCTCGTACTGCTAATTTAACATCTACCACAAGCAGAAAAGGGTGTGTATTAATGAATTTCACAAACTTACTATGAATATCTTGTCACAGGCCCACAAGACCATGGCTGGTGCGCCGGTTACACGTGTCAGAAGCGTGTATCTCTATTCCACGCCATTGTTGCCACCAATAAGTCCTTTGACATCTATTTCACCAGCACAACACCACAGAAGCTGAGACTTATGCTGCTAAATGCTGGACCTACAGAGGTTAGTCAGTAAGATGTATTATATAACACACAGCATTTACAGGTCACACAAAATTTGAGTCAGTAAAAGTAAAAAATTATAAGTAATATAAGTAAAAACATTTTTATTTATTCTTTTAAATGTGTATTATGTTATGTCTTGTTTCTTTTAAGAATTTCTTATCTATATTGTTATTGTCATATATACGACATGTCATATATATATATATATATGGAATCGTTTCTACACTAATCTTCTGTTGTCCTCAGGCTGTCAGAGTGGCTATATTTTACTCAAACCCTCAGCGGCTGGATGTGTATGTTAATAATAATTTAATTGGTCCAACAAATGCTCAGTGGAATGCAGACAAATCCGACTACACGCTGCGTGAACCAACTTATACAGGTAGAGTACAGCATGATAAAACGGCTCCCTCTGCAGGCTAGAAGACCAAAAACATTTTTCAACAGATCATAATTCCTATTTTTAAATCCTCTCTACGCTCCTCAGGTCAATATGTTCCTGGTTTCAACTCCAGTCATGGCTCCAACTTTTTTGACCAAGACTACAAAATGATAAACGTACTACTTCGTGGCTCAGAGCCAGTCCAAATCCGCACCTCTCCGGTTCTGTTCCTGGCCTTCAACCTCCCAGCCATGACTGAGGCGGAGTTCTTCGGGGCAGACCTGGTCAACAATCTGGCTGCATTTCTGAAAATACCCCCAAACAAGATTCGAATCACCAAAATCGTCCGTGAGGGAACCAATGCAAGAAGACGGCGCTCAACAGGACTGACAGTGGAGGTGGAGATCAGGGAGCCTCCTGTCCAGAACTCCACCAGCAACAGCACTGGTTAGAGCCGGCATCTATAGTGAATAAAAATAAATTATAAATACAGCGTTTAGTCACAATACAGTGCCTTAAATTGTATATTTATATACCGTCTGCAGTAGAAGACCAACAGTTTGAGGTCCTGAAGAACATTGCTGATGATCTGGGCCGAGCTGCTGTTTCCGGCAATCTCAGTCAGTCCATCGGCTTCAATGTGTCGTCCCTGGGCATCATCTCTCCTCCTCCTTCTTCCAGTGACCCATCCTGGAATGATGTAAGATTTTATTTCAGATTTTATGATATCAAGCACTGTTTAGAAATTTTAACTGAAACATGTATCACAAAGTTGATATTAAAAGGAATATTATGGGTTATTCTCAACTAACCAAGCAAAAAGGAGTGATGTAGTGTATATTTTGTTTTTTTGTTTTAAAGAAAATGACACACATATATTTAGTCAAACCAAAAATTATTCAGACACCACATATAATTTTTGATATTTTTTTCCCTAGTGGTTGCAGGACACTATAGTTAATTTATGTAAGTGAGGATAGCAAAATAAAGTAAACTGTGACATATTATACCCAAAAATTATTTTACCCAAAAATGTAGACTACAAGTAAAATTGATGAAAATTTGGGACCAAAATTAATCTGACACTTTGACCTGATCATGTTTTGCTTAAGTGTTTTTTATTAATTGCTAATGCAACCTTTTCACACCACAGACTGAACAAATTAAGCATTGCTTGGTAATTGGTTGACCTAAATTGGTATTATCTAATTGTTTACTTAAATTTAACAGCTGACAGTTTTCAACCTAATTCATTACATACCTTTCTGTTAAAGTTCTTGTCATATTTTATTACCATTTATTAAACTAAAACAAATCAACTGTGATAATGTGAAAAAAGGGAATTTTGGCATATATATATATATATATGTATATATATATATAATCCCTTCGTATAAATTTACGTAATGTGGCTTTTCCTCATTTTAACTGTCTCTCTTTATCAGGTGGCCACTCAGGAAGTGACCCGTGAAGACCAGCGGGTGGAGACAGTCAAGACGGTATCGTCCCTGGTGGTAGTGGTCCAACCTGTAGCGGGATTGGCCCCCGGGCCCCTTAGTGTGCAGCCCAGCATCATGGCTGTGGACACAGCGGTGAGACAGGCACTTCCTGATTTCATTAAGAATACCTCAAACTGTAGTTTTCAGGCAATTACTAGAAAACTGTGTATGGTATTGAACAGGAAGAGCATTTCTGTGTCTGTTTTCAGGGTGACTGCGTGTCTGTGGGTGTGACGACTCTAACCATGTCAGCTGTGCTCAAAGATGCTAATGGAAATTCAGCAGAGGGACTTCAAGGAAACACCACCATCCCATTCAGCGGCTGCTGGGCCAATTACACTGATTTAGCAATCTTTACCAATGGTAGGTTGCCTTTTGTTACACAAATTCAATTTTTTTATGGGGGGGTTGATGCCAGTTGTTATTTTAAGTGTTTACAGTAATTTTCCTCCTTGTACCTCTTTCACAGGTGAGAACTTGAAGTTGGCCTTTACTCTGAATGAATGGAAGGCTGAGTCCAGATCTTTCACACTCAGAGCACCTACAACGCCATCTTCTGTGGTCGTCACCACGGAGGATGATGACTTCCCCAGCATCTTTGACTCCAGTCCAGCTGTCTTGTCACAGTCTGTGTATCTGCTCATGCTGTTGAGTGGTCTACTCCTTCTGCTCATGAGACCCTAAATAATCACAACACACAGTACACTCATAATTATATTACATTGTATTCTGATGATTTGTCTTTGTCTATAAACTACTATTGTTTTTCCATACGATTGTGATCTGTAAGCCACAACTATAAATTCTGAGCACATTCACTCATAATAACTGTAGAACAAAAATAACTTTTAACAAAATTAAATATTTAAATCTATTTCTTTATCTTTCAATATTATATATATTTATGTTTTCTTATATGCTTTAACAAAATGTCAAGTTCTTGCATAGTTTGTTTTTCTATATACAGCATAAATTCAGCATGAAATAAAAGGTGTTATCGTCTTTTCTTCCCTATAACATACTGTATATCCAAGTGAATCTGCCTCTTAAATGAGTAAAAAAACATGAATTAAGAAAAAATTATATGCACAGATTATATCAGGTATAATAAACACTGTGATGTTCGTAAAAAAAAAACAAGAATTGTCAGTTTTGATTTCATGGTGATTTTAAATGTCTACAAACAAAATCCAAAGTGTATATACTATATGCATAACAAGACAATTCAGTCTTTAAAAAAAAAAAAAAAAAAAGAAACATGACATATCTCAAATTAGCCTTCAGGGTGGAAATTACATTTTTAAAATATTCTTTTGGGGGAAAGGCCTATTCCTTTTTCTTGCCAAAGTTAATTTCATAATATTTTATGTATCCATAGACAAATACTATTTTTATTCTAAAATTAATATCTTTTCTTTTTTTAACACATCATGTCTCTTATTTATCATTGAAACATTTTAAATGTATTATTCAACAACTGGAGGATGCTTTGTTAATGCAATAAGAAAGAAAGAAAGAAAGAAAGAAAGAGGACCACCAGAGGGAGATAAAGTCCACAGAGCTCAATCCTCACACTTACACCTGCCGAAATTAGGGGGGGAAAACAATCTGTCGTTCACATTTATGATGAGCTTGAAAGAAAAATAAAAAACGTTCACTTTTTTTATTTTTATTTTTTAACGATTGTTTCATATTCTACATAGCAGTTACATCCGTATTTAAAACGCGTATTTAATGTGGTACCTTGCTTCTAATAAAACCTTATAAATAAACCAATATAATATAAAACATACAATACTTATAAACGTTCTACTGTTAATCGCGCATATTAAAAATGATTCCGTCATGGAGGACAGTAGCATCATCCGAAAGCTGAGTAGGAGGCAGAGGTCTTTAGGTCTTGTTGTTTGGATTGAGTTGAGCTAATAATGTCATGACGGTACTTAAGGAGGCAGTTCTTCAGAGGAGCAGCTCTCAGTCTGCGCTCCTCCACACACACATGTGATGTGTTCGTGTTTTTCCCAAGCAGGTCCTTCCTTTTTTTCTTGTGCATTTACAAGATGTGTTCTTATGGAGTCTCAGGGGTATTTTTGACTTTTACGTTACTTTTGCATTTTCTTTGTGTTCACTCCAAAAATCCTCTGTTTCCAACCGCATCCAAAGGCATGAAAGTGTCCAAGTCTGCTCCTGCTGATGGCCACAGAAGAGCCAAATACGGCAAAAGTACATTGTCAGCATCACCGTTATCAGGAGACGTACAGTCACAGCGGGCGATCAAGGATGCAATTGAACCTCATGATTACATGATTTCCATCTACAAAACCTTTTCCGCGGCTGAGAAACTGGGACTGAACGCGAGTTTTTTCCGTTCGTCAAAAGCAGCAAACACCATAACGAGTTTTGTGGACGAGGGTCAAGGTTAGTTATTTCTTTATTATTTAATATCAGGTTTAAATTCGTTATAAATGGTTTTTGCTTCAAGTTTGTGTTTCACTTTTCAACGAGTGTCAGAATAATTACAGTAGGCTACAGGTGCGTTTGAGAAGAGAGAAAAATACTGTTTGTTTTTAGACAAAGTAAGCTACGACAAAAAAAAAAAAAAAAAAAAAAAAAAAAAAAAGCAAAAAGCTTTAGGAATGAATGGGTGGATTACTGTTTGTGTCGTATAATCCTAATTAAATATTATTAAATAATAAACAAGAATCTTCAATCCTTAAATAATAATCCCCTAAGTATCAAAACAAAAATGATCCATACTTTATTTTTACATTCTACACTTTTTATAAAAAAAGAGTGAACAAATTTCAAAATGAGGCACTTTATTCTTAATTTGTTGCAAAATAATTATGTTGCAGATGCACTGAGAGAAACAGTCTATAATTAATGTTTTGGCCATATATATATATATATATATATATATATACACACACACACACAAAATATTATTATTTTTGGGGCCACTACATTAATTATAGACTGTATAAGTATATATATAAACTCGAAAATTATTTTGTATAACTTTTCATTCTTTTTAATCTATAACATGAAAAAAAAGCAATTTCGATCTTAGTTGATTGAAACATTCTTCTTCTTCTGCATTAACATACTTTATTTCTCCATGACTTTGTAAATACTGTACAGTCACTGTCTCTAAACATTTGTGCTCTTTGTTCCAGATGACCTTTTGAACTCCCCACTGTGGAGGCAGAAATACTTATTCGATGTATCGACTCTTTCTGAAAACGTGGAGCTCTTGGGAGCTGAACTGAGGATATACACAAAGATCTCCGGAAGCTTCCGAGCGTCTGAGACGGGCCCAGTGGAGATACAGCTGCTGTCCTGCCAGACACACACCGTCCTTGATTCCAAAACCTTGGATCTGGAGGATGCTCATAAACCAAAATGGGAGGTTTTTGATGTATGGGAGGTTTTTAAGGAACGTCAGCGCCACTCCCATGGGACACGCTTCTGTTTAGAGCTCAAGGCGATGCTTGATAATCCTGAGAGGGAAATCGACTTGCAATTTCTTGGATTTCACAGACATGGCCGCCCGCAGCTAAAGAAAGCCATACTGGTTGTTTTCACAAGGTCAAAAAAGAGACAAAGCCTTTTCTATGAAAAAAGGGAGAAGATAAAGCTGTGGGGTTTGGATAGTCTTGGAAAGGTGAAAGGACTTCACTCGAAGTCCCGACGGAGAAGACGGACCACTTTACCCAACCGCCATGGCAAGAGGCACGGCAAAAAGTCCAAATCAAGGTGCAGCAAAAAACCCTTGCATGTGAATTTCAGGGAACTGGGTTGGGACGACTGGATCATCGCTCCTTTAGACTATGAGGCCTATCACTGTGAGGGAATGTGTGACTTCCCTCTCCGATCTCACCTGGAGCCGACCAATCACGCCATTATTCAAACTCTCATGAACTCCATGAACCCCAGCAACATGCCGCCCAGCTGTTGCGTCCCATCCAAACTCAGTCCCATCAGCATCCTGTACATCGACGCAGGGAATAATGTTGTGTACAAGCAGTATGAGGACATGGTGGTGGAGTCCTGCGGCTGCAGGTGATTGTGAAGTTCAGACTAATGAGGACATGTAAATAAATGTGTCTGACTTCCTGATCTGTCTTCAGAACACTACTGGAATCCTCAGCTGGAATGCAAATCACATCTGGAAATATGATTTTGGACTGGAATTGAGCATAGAAATATTATTGCATCACTCTGTTCTATTTCACTGGCCATTTTTATACTTCAGTTGTTTGTGTGTGTAGAAGACAACTTTATTCCTACAACATGTTTCTGCTTTAAATAGCTGTATTTTATGGACTGATATGTAAATGATTTTTTTTTAATTGTACAGGTACAAATTTTAATTTATGTTCTGTTACACTAAGTTATTTTCTCTTTAAGTGCTATCATTTATTCAGTAATAATATTTCACACATAAATAAGCTATTTTAGTTATTGTATCTATCTACCTCATTGTACAAATTATGTTACCGTGTAAATGTCTTCCTTTGAGAGATTAACCTCATGAAAGGTTTTGTAAATATTTTATAAAAAGTATGAACCACATTATTCCTTCAATAAAATACCATGAAATTAAATATATTTGTTAAATATTTCTTCTTGAATATTACATTTTTGTTATTGCTTCCATTTGCTGCATAAGTATATTAGATGCATAACAATGAAAAGTAATTAATGTTTTTTTTTTTTTTTAATTTGAATGTTTAATAATTGAATAAATG
>SCHK01322550.1:0-10390 GCA_004124795.1 Poropuntius huangchuchieni
ATGTATATGCATATATGTATATCTTTTAGGTAACCCAAAATGGTTCTTCTATTGCATCGCTGTGAAAACGCCCTTTTGAAAACTTTATTTTTTTTTTTACCTTTATTTACTAAAATACTCCACAAAATGCCTCACCTACAAGTGTGCAGACTGCCTCCACTCCTCCGTTATACACAGAGGACGTACTGGAGGGCTCAATGTGGTCCCACATCAGCTGGACATAGTTAAAGACCTGTCCATATCCAGCTGTAGCCAAAGCCCACCAGAGGGACCACTGCACCAGCCTTCTGGAGGAGTAGGACTCCTTCAGACTCTCCCACATTTTTTTTCCAGAGGTTTTAATGTTCCCCCAATCGCAGCATGTTCCTGTCGCCTGCTTTCCTAGATCTGTTTCTCCCCCAAATGCATCTGTAACCTCATTCAGTGTATTCGTAGACACCTCCACCTTCTTCTTAAAAAACACTCCTTGTTGAGGCATCGGCAGGCCCAAAGAAATACAGAAAGCCACTGACATTATACCCAGAGTAATAGTGTTTATATGGAAGTAGCTTGTGTCAGCCAGTGAAATTAATAGCTGTCCTAATGTGGCTCCAAAGGTATATCCCGTCAGCATGGCACTGCGAACGTACCCTGTGGCCCGTTGGTAGCGTTCGGGAGGAATGACGCTGTAGATGTATGAAAAATAGGCCACTTCGGTGGAGGTGACCATTGCAAAATTGAACTGTAGGTAGGTCAGAGCAATTAAACTGGTAGCAAAGCAGAGAATTATATAATTTGTGACAAGAAAAAGACCTTGAGTTACTATTAGAGGTTTGTATCTAAGCAAATCTGTCAATAGGAAGACTGGGCAGAGCACGACCAGATATGAGTACGTCCAGATGGGGAACAAGTAGTTTGTTACCTGGATGAGTGGAAAGAAGATTGGTATTGGTCATTTGAGTAAGAAACGGAAGGAAATGTTTAGGTAAATGATTTGAAATCAGTGTGGCTACTTCAGGGTATATTGCGTAAGAGGTAAGACTCACAAGGCACGTGTAGCATTAGTGAGGCATCGCTGTTGTAGTAATCAATAATCAATCAATAATATGACTACTTTTCACCCAATTGAAAGGTTTGGGTAAGGACATATGTTTTTGAGGGCACCTATGTTATAATACATCTAGCTTACAAAATCTAATCAGCACTAGACATTCAACCTTTATCATTCCCATTGTAACAGGAGTATTTGCAATACTACATGCTCAGTATATTATGGTGTAAATTGTACTGTGTGCTTGTTTCTCACTGTTGTTATCTGTCTGAGCCCTTAAACAATCTCTCAGCCAATGTGGAAAAAACAAAACAAAACAAAACCCAATACTCACCACTTCCTCTGAGATGTTTTTAGGTCCCACCAAGTAAGGAGTAAGGAAAGGCTCTGCCGGTCTGCAGTTGGCAAAGAAACCATAAAGAGAGAGCAAAACAGTAGGAAGGACCCAGTCTGACCTCTTCATTTTCCTCCAGAAATTCATTTTTTACCTGCCTGTCTGTATTTTCACTACCACAAGATTATGTCTCTCATTTTAGGTCCAGTTGCTGTTGGTGTGGTGCAAGCTATCTGTTGGTGTTTTGTCTGTGCAGTGTAAAGTAAGCCAAGACCAGTCCCTGATTTCCACATAAGGAGGAGGTGAGGAAATGAATATATTTATGATGGAGACTTTGATCTGTCTGCAAGCCATATTGTTGGTGTGCGTGTATGTGTTTGTGTTGATTAGAAAAAAAATCGGTTTTGAGATTCATGTTATTTAACTGTATTAGTTCATGTTTATCTGTAGACTGTATAGCACTTTTTACTATAGGCTACATATTTTTCGTAGCTAAATAAATAAGCAAACCACACAGAGCTTGAGAAAATTCAGAAGATTTTTAAAATAAGGCACTTAACTAATCTGCTATGTGTCGTAAATATGACGTAATATTTTCAGTTTCATATTTGTATCATATTGTATTTTTTATTATTTTAAAATAATTAGGAAAAAAAGTGCAATTATTTCAACCCGATCTCATGAAAAAAAAAATAAATAAAATAACTTTTTTTTACGAGGTGGCGATTTCGTATGAACCCATGCGATGTTATTCTAACGAAAACATACGAACCCCTACAGCACGGGTCACCAAGTTCGGTCCTGGAGGGCCGGTGTCCTGCAGAGTTTAGCTCCAACTTGCTTCAACACACCTGCCTGGAAGTTTCAAGTATGCCTAATAAGGCCTTGATTAGCTGCTTCAGGGGCGTTTGATTAGAGTTGGAGCTAAACTCTGCAGGACACCGGCCCTCCAGGATCGAGTTTGATGACCCCTGCCCTACAGGAATTAACCACCAATGGGACGTGCGCATGCGCTGTATGCAGCACATGCGTCTCGTCACCTTAGTAACGGTTTGTNGAATTAACCACCAATGGGACGTGCGCATGCGCGGTATGCAGCACATGCGTCTCGTCACCTTAGTAACGGTTTGTTGACACAGTCTTCAGTGGCGTGATGAGACTGAAACGGCTACATATACGATACTACCCACCAGGTTATATACATATTTAAAGTTTTAATGTACCATTCATATAGTACAGTTTTGCTGAGTGGCTGGTTCAGTTTGAGCCAGCAAACGATTTGATCGAAAGTTCGTTTGATTCGCTGTTTTGTTGTTGTGCAGGAATATTCTTGGACTATGAGAAAGGGGGGCAGCTCAGGACGAAATCCATCGATCTGTTAAACTTGACTCCAGAGTAAGTATGACTGTCAAACTAGTTCACTCGCTACACAATCAAATTCCGTTTTGTGATGTCTAGGTTACACTTTAAATAATGTATTACTTGTTAACAGTTATATATAACTGACTAGCTATTTATCTGATAAACAAGTCTATATATTTATACACAAGTGTACTGTTTTCCTTCTTTAGGACTGATGTGAATGAGTTACTGTCAGACATTAGAGCAGCTGAACCTCTCATCACCTCATCTTGCGTCGAGCAGGTGAAAGTCCTGATCTGCAAACTACAAGAGAAAGTCGGCCAAAAGGATGACCGCAAGTTCTACCTTTTCAGGGTACCAATAAATACTGACCAATCATGCACAAGTATATTTGGGTCATGCAAATTTGATCTGTTTTGCATATTGTGAAAAATGTTTGGCTAAGTAGTCTTTCATCTCTAGGGCAATGCAGTGACCACTGATCAATAATAGAGAACATTATAGATCAGTGGCAGTGGCAACAGTGTCCTGCAGTGTTAGACTTTATCAAAAACTAATTTAAAAGGAGTATTTTGCCCAAAAATGTAAATTTACTGGATATGTACTCACCCTTAGGCCATCTAAGGTGTAGGTGAGTTTGTTTCTTCATGGGAACAGATTTAGAGAAATTCAGCATTCCATCACTTATCATAAACAGATCCTCTGCAGTGAATGGGTGCCGTCAGACAAGAGTCCAAAGAGCTCATAAAACCATCACAATCATCCACAAGTAATCCACATCACTCTAGTCCATCAGTCAACATCTTGTAAAGCAAAAAAGCTGCCTGTTTGTAAGAAACAAATCAATTATTTTAATTTCAAACAAGTCCTCTATCCATTTCTGTAGTGAAAAAGTTGTCTTGTCTGAATCAGTAGAGAAATATACACAGATAAAGCACACTTTACAAGTGAAGAAACACTCCAAAACAGTTTTAAACAAATATGTGGGTGGATTTTGATGTGAGAGGACAACAGGAAATTGACTTTTTCACTGGAGGAAGTGTTATTATTGACTCAAATTTTGTCCAGAATTGATGGTTTAAAGTTAAAGCATCTTAATGATGGATTTGTTTTTGACAAACTTGCAGCTTTGGCTTCGAGAGATGTTAATTGATGGACTGGAGTTTTGAGGATTACTTATTGATTATTGTGATATTTTTATCAGCTGTTTGGACTCTCATTCTGACGGCACCCATTCACTGCTGAGAAACCATTGGTGAGGGATGTAATGCCAAATTTCTCCAAATCCGTTCTGATTAAAGAAAAACAAAACAAAAGCATCTACAACTTGGATGGCCTGAGGGTAAAGAGTAAACTTCAAGCAAATTTTCATTTTTGGGCAAACTATTCCTTTAAACAGCACGTTGCTACTTCTTTTTTATTCATTATACATGTATTTTTTATATTCCCTTTTTTATAATTGAGAGACATGCCGGTTGTACTTTTATTAATACATTTGTCACACAGCACGACTATTTAAAAGGACTTCGATCGATAATATTTAATTATTGAACGTTACAAAATTATTTTATCCAAACATCCATTCTGCTGCTTTTGTTCATTACCGCCACAATTACATATACCAAAAGCAGCCAAAATTAAATGCATTTGAATGATTTTCTCTGATCAACGTCTTAGATCGATATTACCCACTAGGTGGCAGCAGAGGGAAAACTGCTGTTTTTCAACATCAAAGCCACAGTAATTATGTATGGAAATTACACAGTCAAGCTTATAGATCTGAAATGAATTAATGTGGTTAAGTGCATCCCCCCCCCGAGTATTCGTCTTCTCTGTCTTCCTCTACAGGCACTTCAGGCTCACATCTTGCCCCTGACGAATGTAGCCTTCAATAAATCAGGATCGAGGTGAGTTTATCAGCTGTGCTCACATGCCTGCTCCCCCTCCCTCCTTCTAATTCTGCCTCTCTCCTTTACTTTCCGTCTGTTTGCAGTTTTATAACCGGAAGCTATGACAGGACTTGTAAAATATGGGACACCGCATCCGGAGAGGAGCTGCACACTTTGGAGGGTCACAGGAACGTTGTGTACGCCATCGCCTTCAACAACCCTTACGGGTAACAGCAGGGCTCTTGCTCATTGGATCACTTATGCCCCGAATCCTTCAGAATGGCTTACCCTTCATCTTTCCCTTGTTTTTTTTTTTGTATGAAATAGAGAAAAGCACTCTCAGTCACCTCTCAAACTCTTTCTGCAGGGTTAGGGCACTGCAGGGTAACTGGTGTTGTTATTACAATGGGACCATTTGTCACTTTGAGTCATAACAGGAGCCCTTGTCCTTTTTTCCTCTCTCTCTGCCCTCTTTCTCACTCGCTCTCGCTCTCTCCTGTTTTCTCTCTCAGAGACAAGGTTGCCACAGGCTCCTTTGACAAGACCTGCAAATTGTGGAGTGCTGAAACAGGAAAGTGTTTCTACACGTTTAGAGGGCACACCGCAGAAATCGTACGTCTGCATTCTCATCCAATTCACTCTAGTCTCAGCAGTTTAAACAGTTCACCTCAAAATGATAATTATGTCCTCATTTACTGTCGTTCCAAACCTGTATGACTTTCCTTCTTCATGAGAAATGTCCTGGCATGAGACACACTGAGACCAATGACATTTGACGTCATTGACTTCAAGCCTGGCACAGCGTGTCTTGATATATTTCGGTGTATGTGAACTTAGTGATTTAAGGTTATGATACTTTTATGTTTGTTGCCCTTTTTGAAGAGTCGAGAGCTCTGTCTTAATTCACTTTATATGGAAAAAAATTTGCCAGGACATTCTGCAAAATTTGTGTTTCACAGAAGAAAGAAAATCAAATTGGCTTGGAATGCAAGGAACGGTGAAATGAACACGCTACCAGCCAAATGTGCATATTCGTATGCAGAATGTGTTGGTAACCAAACAGTTTCTGTTCCTATTGACTCTGTTGTATTTTCAATGAATGTCAATGGGAACGGAACCTGTTTGTTTACCAGCATGTCTTCAGCAGAAGAAAGAGAAAGTCATACAGGTTTGAAATGACATGAGGATGAGTAAATAATGTCAGAATGTTAATTTCTGGGTGAAATATACCATTAAGACATCTAGGACTGACATTTTATAAGAAATGCTGTCACTTAGAAGCAATAATGTATGCTTGAACTGGTAATCCATTAATGCATGTTTCACTGTTTGTTTGGATGTTCATGGATTTTTTGGGGGTAGTTTTTGTTTTTTTCTAGTATTTTAAAAAGAAATATAGTACAGAACATCTAACATATAACTCTATGGGACCTAAACTGAATTCCAAAAGACAATAGTGTGAATAGAAAGATACATGAGACCCTAACTAAAGTGGACCAAAATGAGATCCAATCCACTTTCAAGGTCAGTGACAGTGTGAATGCAAAGAACTGAAAAACTGAAAAAGACTGAAAAAGAAATGGTTGGTGAAATTGAGCAAAGCCATTCNACGTTTGTTGTATGTGTTTTTAACTGAAAAAGAAATGGTTGGTGAAATTGAGCAAAGCCATTCAACTCATTAGGGGACATATCCAAACAGTTTTCTTGGGGGGCACCAATTTAAGTCTGTTGAACAAATGATGACTTAGTATGCCAAACAAGGCAGAAGCCTGTGCATATATACTGAGCTTTTGGAATTTATCAGACACCATTTGGTTGATTAATCTCAAATACTGTCTATTTTCTGTGTGTATCTACTATTAGGTCTGCCTGGCCTTTAACCCTCAGAGTACCTTGGTTGCTACGGGCAGCATGGACACCACGGCTAAATTATGGGATGTTGAGAGTGGGAAAGAGGTGTCCACATTGGCAGTAAGTCTCATCCTGTGGTTTTTCTGTATTCTTGTTTCAATCATAAACATTGCCACCTATCCTGCTTAATTATTTTCCCCTCATCTGCTGATCTCCTACGGGATTTTTTAATGATTTCTCTCCAGTGATCAGTGAAAATTCATCCATGCGTGTGTTTATTAATGGATTTGTCATCAAATCTGTCATTACGACCATTTATGGGATAATTCAAGCATTCCACACTTTAGTCGAACAGCAGCGTACCGAATACAAACAGATGTGTCATGTGACACGGTCTGAACCGGAGCTGTGTAGAAATGTGCCACGGGCTGGAGGGAGAGGGGAAGAGACGGAGTTTGGAGGTCTTCTCCTCTCTGCAGCACATGGGAGAGCAGTGTGACTGAGCGCTGTGTGTGTGTGTGTGTGTGTGTGTGTGCTGCGTTATTACCCCTCTTAACTCTCCAATTACTTCTCTATGAATCTAAATTATGAATAGCTCAGTGAGTTCTTACAGATGAATTGGGGAAATTAATATGATATTTCTTTGCTGAAGTGAAAAAGGCCGCCTTTCTATTAGAGCTTCCTCTCTCCACTCACAGCGATTCTCTATTCAACGCTTTCTCAGGGTCACTTCGCCGAGATCATCTCTCTCTCCTTTAACACAACGGGCGATCGTTTGGTCACGGGGTCGTTTGACCACACTGCCATTCTGTGGGACGTTTCTACTGGCAGGTCAGTGTGTACTTCACAGTTAATGCTGTAACTTCCTTTACACTACACTCCTGGCCAATATTTAAATTTCTTGATTGCCTTGAATGCACAGAGATGTCACTGCAGCACTGATATAGACAACACTATAAATAAATATAATACAGCAAGACCTAAATCAGTTGTGTCATTCTTATGTATTGTCTTATCACCCATCCCTTAATCTAAGGCGTTATAGACATAACAGTTGGACTTTCTGTAAAGTTGCTTTGAAAGGATGTGTATTATGAAAAGAGCTTTACAAAAAAAAAAAACATGGTTTCTGTAGGTTTTATTAAGCTCAATTTAAGTCCAAGTAAATAAAATTTAGATACCAAATTGGAGGACAATATGTTTGAAAACATACCTTTTGAACAGGTCTTCATTACTCTTTAATTCATTTTACAAAAGATAAAAAAGTTTCTTAAATCAAGATATGATGAGAAGCAAAATAGCAAGATAGGAAGTCTTGTCTTCAGAGAAACTCATCAAAATGAAGTGAATTCATGATTAATACAAGAACAAATATCTGTCAACGTATGGGGTAAGACAAATTTTATAGCATAAACTCATAGCACAAACTAATTGTGTGCAGTTTCTCAGAAAATCAAGTATCTTCAATTTGAATAAGATTCAATTTGAGTAAATTTCAATTTGAAGTAAATATATATCTTGATTTAAGTTTGTTTGGAGAAAAATACATTTAATACCACAGCTTTATGAATGTAAGGCAAAATTTAAGGCTTTAATTTGTGCAAATTCAGACTTTTAAGACCCGTAGAAACCCTGAATAAATTGAATTTAACTTATCAGACAGTGTAATGCATTTTGTATTTTGTCTCTCTTCCAGCAAAGTTCACGTTCTCACAGGTCACCGAGGAGAAATCAGTTGCGTTCAGTTCAACTGGGACTGTTCCCTTATCGTCACGGCCTCTCTGGATAAAACCTGCAAGGTTTCTGCCTCTCTTCACTCTGTAATTCTCATTCTGTCTTGTAAAAGAGCCTCTTAAATTATGATTTTTCCCCTGGGGTCCTTTTATAATAATTTTGCATCCAAATTTAGTTTTTCCCTTACCAGGGTTTGACATTTGCATCAGAAGCAGCGTGATAGCAAGATGCCGAATCAAATGAATTTGGTTGTCATTAGTTTATATTTATATATTTATGTAGCAAGGTTTCAGACAGTAAATCTGGAACAAGACGTTTTTGCAAATGGTCTTTTTGAGTTTCGAGTTCTGAAACATGTTTACATGGTACGACTGAACACTTTTACTTCAAAAGATAAAAGGACAATTCTATTTTTCATCATGTGACCCCTTTAATTTTTTTTTTTTTTTTTTACATGCTCCATTCACTTTCATCTGAGTAACTCTCTTCCTCTGATTGTCTGTCTGTTCCTAGATGTGTGAGGGCTCTTAATTATTCAGCACAGTCTGATGTTTCTCAAAAACACAGTGAGACAAAGTCTTCTCACTGTTTTTACAAGTGTCAGTGTCAGTTCATTTGGTGTGTCTGTGGTTAGATGATAGCACTCAGATGTCTGCATGCATTTGTCAGTGTTAAATTAAGAGAATGGGCAAATTCCAGTGAAGGGGACACACACTGCATCCTTCACAGCACTCACCCTTCATGAGTGAGCAGAGCGATGCCCACTTTCTAATGGAATTCACTCAATCTGGCTAATATAAAGTGTGTTTGTGAGTTTATTTCAGGTCGTGGTGTGGTTTGTGTGTTATATAACAGGTTGTGTGTGTGTGTGTGTGTAGGTGTGGGACGCAGACAGCGGTCAGTGTTTGGCTACTCTCTTGGGTCATAATGATGAAGTGCTGGATGTGTGTTTTAACTACACGGGTCAACTGATCGCTACAGCCTCTGCTGATGGTGAGAAATCTCAATCCCTACACATCACAACCCTCTCACATCTTACACAACCCCCAAAACATGCAAAACATTGTGCCTAAGTCTTAATTTTTGTATGGAAAAAATATTTTTGGATTGTGGGGTACGATTTGCAAGTGAATAAACTGACTATTCTAGCACAGCACATGATTTGTAAAGTGTCTATATATTTAAAAAGGCTACAGCTACTTGCGATTAACAAGCTATATAATATTATTTATATATACATATATATATTATTATTATTATAAATATTGTTTATATAAATATAAAACTAAAACAATTAAGTGTTTTCCCTAAAATGCCAGCTTAGGGCTGTGTCGGTGCCTCAGCTTGTAGTAATAACTTTGCCTCAAAATGAATACTACTACAAATACTACTAATATTTACATATATTTATTACAAAATATTTGCTCACTATATTCAAATGTTCTGAAAAATTAAAGCTTTTTTCTGCCTTTCTACACAAAACTTAATATGTGCTGTAAAATAAGACTTTTAAGGGGAATTATAATAATTTTGCATTCAAATTTAGTTTTTCCCCTTACCAGTGTTTGACGTTGCATCAGAAGCAGCGTGATATCAAAATGCTGAATCGAATGAATTTGGTTGCCATTATTTTATATATTTATATATTTATATAGTTGCTTTCCTCTAATTTCAGGTGATAGCAGACATCCTGACATACAATTTAGAAATATTAGTTTTACATATCTCTTTGCCTGGAGGACAACTTAAAGTCGTGGCAGATCTTGTTTATTTTGACGTTGATCCAAGTGTAATGGATAATTTAAAAAAAATGTGGGGTGGGGACTTGGTGATATTCGTTTGTTGTTAATTGGATTTTTCATTGTGTTCAAAAATGAATGCAAGCTTGTTGATTGTGGAGGGGCTGGTTTAAGTGGACTAAATGATTGGAAAGAGAAGTCTTTTGTTTTCACTGGAAGATTGACTTATGGTATTTTGATAAAAAATTACAAGGTCAGTTTTTTTAAATAAATAATACATGCATAGATGAATCCTTCACATCTATAACATGCATTTACAATATTACAGAGCTCTGCACAACAACTGGTTCCCTCGATTTAGTAAATCATGGCTTAATTCATGGCCACATTATATACAGTGGATATAAAATGTCTACACACCCCTGTTAAAATGCCAGGTTTATGTGATTTA
>SCHK01322678.1:235-10311 GCA_004124795.1 Poropuntius huangchuchieni
TAAAAAAGGGAGTTATCTGTTTTGGCAAATAAACTCTTCATGTACAGAGATGGGTAGTAACTGATTACATGTACATAAACTGGATTACGTAATAAGATTCCAAATTTTACATTATTATGATTTAATTAAGTATTACCTTTTCATTAAACTCACCAACCCCTTGCAGTTCGTTTACGAACCCCATGGGAAACCTTGATGTAATGTAATGTTACAATGCATGGAATGTTTTTTCTTACTCTTTTTTTTATATCAATATGGTACAGGATTATTCTATTTAAATCAATGTGATGAACGAGTAAGATCAAATGTAATCTAAAACTAATCATAAAGTAGTCTGATTATATAAACCCACCACATGATTGTAAAGCTCTTTGGGTGTACAGCAATAAACAATAAAACACTATATAAATGTGTCATTCATTCATTACTTAAAATGTGCATTGTCATGGATTATGTTACAGACTACAACTTCACTGACCGCTTTTAAAATACAGTGCGACATCCATGATTGTACTGTATTAATATTGCTTAAAAGCGGAGAGATAACATAGTCTCATGTACATGTGGTGTGTAATTTACAGTCCAACTTAGGCCTGTGATTTACTTGTGTGTAGATGCTGAATCTGTTCGTGGCTGTGATCATGGATAATTTTGAGTACCTGACACGTGACTCCTCTATCCTGGGACCCCATCACCTGGACGAGTATGTGAGAATCTGGGCAGAATATGATCCAGCTGCTTGGTGAGCCTATGTGCACTTGCACACATAAACATGTTCTTTCAATATTTTATTATATACTACTCTTGTATGTTACATAATAATTGTGAAAAGTACTTAGTAACATGAAGCAAATTTATAAACAAAATGTGTAATTGTGTTTAATTACATCTCACTAAACCTATTAATACACTCTTGGTATTACTAAATAGATAACATTAGACTGTCTATAACATGTTTCTTGGTAATTAATCGATAATGTCCTAAAATGTGGGACCATGGATTCTTTTAAAATGCAGAAACCCTAACTTTTCAAGTTTCTCTGGCCCCTAAATTTCCTGGACACACCATTTTTAAGAGGCTATTTTAACATTTTTTGGTCTTGTGTGCAAGGACAGTGTGCTTTAAATGTGTTGTACATTTTCACAACTGTAAACATAGCCTCTGTCCTGTATGACAGACCACATTGGCCCTCTTTTATGTGTTCGACTGGAACGCTTCGTTTTTGACATTGGTATAGAGCCGTGGCCTCTGGCAAAGTCTTTAACATACAGAGCCTGGCTTCATTGTATCCTACCTTGGACCGAACAGGGAGGAGAATACCACAGCACCAGCTGAGAGAAAGGGATCATGGATTTGAGCTTCTCAGCTCTGCTAAAATCCATCAATCCCCCCCAAACCCTCCTACGTGCCCTTCTGTGAGTCCCAGTCCTCCCACTCTGGAATACTGCATACTGCAAGCCAAACTTACTGTGCCAGCCCCCTCCCTTCTACTGAACACGCTAAGTTTCCCGGTATCTGCATTCCAGTGCCTGTCACCCTAATGTTGTGTGTTAGACAGTAACGTAGGCGGGCAACCGAGAGTTAATCAGATATTCAGAGAAGAATAGGAAGGACTGAATCTTAACTTGCAAGCAGGATTAAAGCCTTTTTACCGAGGGAAATTATGCTGAAAAGATTTCGGAGAGAGTCTTCCAGAGAGTCTTCGTTCTGAATGGCAGAATCAATCTGACAAGTAAGAAAGAGGACAAAAAAAGAAGAGAAATGAAGTGGAAAAAGAAGCAAGAAAAGAAAAGATGTAGCAAAAGGGGAAAGGACAAGAAGGAAGAAATATAGAAAGGAAAAGTGAGTCGAAGGTAATCTTAAAGGGAGAAAGCGAGAAAGGAAGGAGGAAAGAAAGGCACAAAAAAGGAAAGGAGGAAGGATGGAGGTAGAAGGTGGGAAGGAAAAGAAAAAGGAAGAAATAAAGGCTAAATGAATGTAAGGTGAAAGAAAGAGAAAGCAAAAGGAAGCCAGAAAAACAATAACTAAAGAAAACAAATGATGAAAGGAAAAGAGAAAGGAAACAGGAAACAAGTGAAGGAACGAGAGAAAGACATGATGGAAAAGAGAATGGAAGGAAGGAAGGGAAAAAAGAAAGTAGAAGGAAGGAAGGAATACATTTAACAGAAGGAAAAGAGGAAGCAAGTAAGGAAAACAAAAGAAGGAAGCCAATGAAAGATAGTGAAAAAAACACAAGAAGTAATACAAGATGGAAAAGAAAAAAGGGAAAGGAAGGCAAAGGGAGGAGATGGAAGTAGAAGAACATAAGGAAATGAGAAAGTAGAAGAGAAAGGAAGAAAGTAAATAAAGAAAGAAAGAGGAAGAAAACAAATGCAAATAAGAAAAATAAGGAGGGAGAAAGGAAAAGAATGAGAAAGGAAGCCAGGTAAAGAGCAAATACAGGAAGAAAACAGAACAAACTGAATAAGGAACAGTAACATGGAGGTGTGTGAACAGATTTGACGGCACAAACGGGTGACGAGCAAATAAGAAAATGTGTGTGTGATTCTGTGCTTCTCTTCCTGTTCTTGTGCTCTTCTTCCTGCCAATGTCTCTGTTCTGAGTTGTGTTCTCTAACTTCCCTGTATTCTTCTTACAGCGGGCGCATTCATTATAAGGATATGTACAGTTTATTGCGAGTTATCGACCCCCCTCTGGGCTTAGGCAAGAAATGTCCTCATAGGGTGGCCTGCAAGGTTTGACTTCCACTTAAAAACTAATATTACCTGCTAGCATCCAGAATGCAATGAATGTCGCTTACCTCCTCTTCTTTTTCTTTTCAACAATGTTTTTGTACTCTCACCATTTCTACTTGCATTCTACTTGATATGACAATGAGAATGTGCAGGACAATGCCGACACTTACAGGAGCATGAACTAGTGCACTAGTGTGTATGGAACAAGCAAACGAGAAAAGCACTAAAGTGAAAGACAAACAAACTAAAAAATAAACAAACGAATCAGCCATCTTTGATTTTTGTTTTGCTTGCTGTTGAGGCACGGCTAGGCCTAGCTGGTATGGTAGCGTGCATTGTTCTGGGTGGAGGGGGACAGAAACTGCATTGACATTAAACTTCATTACAACGCCCTGCCAGCAGCGGGACTTTATGCCTGTTCTGAAGCCCGCATGCTCTTCTATGCAACCTGCCCCATTGCATAGAACGCCTTTTTAGCAACTCAAGACGTTCAGCACAACCCCCTCCCACCTCCCCCCACCCCTTACCCACAAATGACCGAACATCAGTCTTACGGCAGCCTAGTTTACCAAGCCGCTCCTTTCGTCCAGGCCAATAACCTTCTTTTTGTTCTGTTCTGTTCTCCTCCCCCTCCCACTTCCCCGTCTCCTTCCTGATCCCTTCTTTTTTGATTTACCCCTTTTCTTCTTCTCTTTCTCTCTCTCCCATGCACATTTCCTTTGGTTTTTGTTTTGTTTCGGTTGCCCAGTGGCAGAATCAGTTTCAGGGATATGTATGAGATGCTCAGGCACATGTCTCCTCCGTTAGGCCTGGGGAAGAAGTGCCCTGCACGGGTTGCCTACAAGGTAGAGGGCCTCCGAGTGGCCAGCGCTGTGTCTGTACTGTTGGTGTTTTCTCTTTATTTTCTCTTCTTCTTTTCCTCCTTCGTTGTCTGATGGAGGCCGCTATTGTGATTCTGGTGGCAGGGCCGGGTTCGAGGGTGTTAGACTGAGGCGGGCCGATCCACAGGGAAGCGGGAACGGACTAACCTTCTCAGCACTTTTGCACCGTATGAAAACATACGCACACACATAAACACAGACGCACACTTTCATAGCTTTTGAAACTTCAAAGGGTAAAACGTAAAGGTCTCAGATTTGTTTTTAACATTCTACACCTTTATCAATACATTAAAGCAAGATTCTTACGCTTTAATGTACAGCAGTGATCAATAACTGAATTTCAGATCTGAGATGCAGTGTGATAATAAACAATGCGGTGTCCCAAATGATGCACTGCACACTATGCACTTATACTATGCACTACCATCTAGTTTATGAATTATATAAGGTTAATTTGTCTTCCAGCATCAGAGTCTGGTTGTCCTTTGCTACATAAGGAAAGCGGCGACAGCTGAGTGCATGAAGTGTCCAACATTCCTCACTTCGTTATTTCGGTTAATTGAGTGCATCATGCATCAGATTTTTTGTGTGAACACACTACTACAAAATGGCATAGAATAGTGCATGAGTACGCAAATTGGGACACATGTAAACACATACATGTGCATATTGTATATTCACATCGTCACACACACACACACACACACATCAAAAAACACCCCCAAATGTGCGTGTGCAGCAGTGGTAGGAAGGCCTGAAGGACTTTAGTCCTCCGAGTCCCTCAGCTCTGTGGATGCCGCTCTCTTAGGGACCCTTTCCTCTTGGGACCAGCTCTCTGTCTCTCTTTTTTCGCTTAATACACAGATATGCACACACATACGCAACAACACACACGCAATCCTTGGGTAGCGTTATGGCCCTACAAAGGAAAAAAAAAAACAGTAATTTTGGTACAATGCACAAATAATCCTTTTCCCACTTCTCTTTCTTCTGTCAATGCAGTTCTAATCTGTTTCCAGCCCCTCCTCTTTACATTCTGCCAATCATCTGCATGCCCCGCCTTCCAGGCCACTGGCCCCTCACATGAGATACTCCCTTAGCTTTTTCTCTCTTTCTCCTCTTTCTTTCTGTCTGTCTGTCTGCAACCGTACACTGACATTTCACCCTTCGGTCAGTGAACGACAGCTAGAAGGAAAGGAGATCTGTGCCCTTAATGAGCCCTCAACAAGTCTGGGATCTCCTTTCTCTTACCTTTGCCCCACCCCCTCCATTTTTCTCTGTCCCATTTGATCTCCCATTTCGTAAGATATTTTGCTTCATAGAGTGTTCAGTGATCTCCACCGACATAAACGTGTGGTGGCAGACCAACAATCTCTGTGTATTCGGTCAGACAGGTCACTTCCTGTCTAACGGGTCTCTGCTGCCCCCTAACCTCGGTGGAATGAAGAACAGTGACCACGACCATTGCATTCACCCTCTTTCTCCCTGTCAAACATTAGGGCCCATAATAGAGGATCGGCTGTAGAGAATGTGACCAGCCTGTGGTAGAGCTTTCTATTCTTACGTTTCCTGTAGCTTTATCTTCCGCTTCATTCTCCTTCGCCCTCGGATTTTCATGTAGCTTCTGAGCTCTCTTTAAATTTGGTGTCACTGTCTCTGTCCTGTCTCTTTCATCACTACCATCTCAGCCATCCAAACTCCTCCTGTAAAAGCTGTCATATCCTAAACCAACTTCCTGCTCCGGTACTCCTCTCTGGCAGCCCACTGCTTTTCTCTTTATCATCCGTAGCATTAAAGTATTACTCTTGCGCAGCAGGTAGCTGAATCTTCACTCTTAGCTCATCCTCTTCACAACAACAACTCACAAAACCATTTCCTTTTTTTTTTTTTGTTCTTTTTTTTCTGGAGAATGCTGCTCTAACCTAAACCAATAGCCTGCACCCATCTTTTTTGCATTGAGAGACCAGAGAATCTGGATCGAGCTCTTGTTTTATCCAGTAGCCCATCTATGATTGAGTCTCAATGACAGCAACCACTACTAAACCTAAATGAATGAGCTGAAATGAACCAACTAGATGATGCTTTCAGTGTTGGCTGCTCTGTTGCTTGTCCTGTGATGCATGTGACTGCATGATGCATGCTGGGAAACAGGGTAGTGGGGGTGGAGGGTGAGTGTTTCTTCTGGGATGAAGCGGGACGGGGAGACATCGGGTAACGTGGGTGATTGCATCGCAGAGGGTATCATGGTAACGGAAGGATTGAGGTAACATTTAACCCTGTGCAATGCAATTATGACTTTCTGTGTTTAAGTATAATCTTTCCCTAGATCAGTACAGGATGAATTGTACTTTAAAACTCTGACGTTTACGCAATGAGGTTTTAATTTATTACTTCATCCGCTGGTCTGAGTTTAATATGTGAACCTCCTCCCGGAAAAGCTCTTTGACTGACAGCTCAGATGCTGATATGAAAACAAAATACACCATCATACAGATACACATTTGATTTGTAGCATATGCTGCCTCAGTTTCATGGACATCTGAATCAGTGGTTTTTGACTGGTTTTGCTTTAGGACCCAAGATACTAATACCAAAACACTGCAAAACAGCCTTTGAGGTCAGCAACAAAAGAAATGGGAATCCTTTCCTCCTCACTTTTTAAAATTTGATAAGCCTGTCTTTTATTGCGACATCTGACTGTAAGCAGTTGTGTTTAGTTGTATTTGTATTAAATGCATTAAGCAATTTGTTTGGTTTTTTTTCTGTTCTATGAGAACCCTGTGATCTGAGACCCATTTTTGGGTTGTGACCAACCAGACCAAGCCACTGTTCTAGACCAAAGAACTGTTCTTTATATATTAACCTCCACACCAATTTCGTAAACCATTAATCAGTCTCCTCCTCAATTACTACACAAAGACAGCTCTAAATTAATTCTTGCACTGAGTATCAAAGGTCACAGAGCTAACCCTGAAAATCCCTCCTTCCCTTCCCCTCCCATTTCCTCTCACACACCAAAAGCACACCCTACCTGGAGGTTCAAAGCACACATATATCTCAGTAGCGCTGCTCTTCTAACTGCTCCTGATTGGCTCTCCACAGAGACTGTTGCGGATGGATCTGCCAGTTGCTGATGACAACACGGTGCACTTTAATTCCACACTTATGGCCTTAATCCGAACTGCTCTGGACATCAAGATCGCCAAGGGTGGGGAAGGTTTGGCATTACTTTCTTCATTCATTTCTGTTGTTAAAACAGTTGATGTATTTGCCTATAGCTGTTTAAGTACAGTGGGGTTCAAAAGTCTGAGATTCAAATCTAATGTAAAGCTGGAAAGTCAAACCTCAAAAAAGACCCCACTGTATATAATGACTCGTAAAATATAGAATTTGTAAGATTTTGTGCACAGTCTGTCTACGTAAAATTTGGACACTACATTGTTCAAACCTTAACAAAAATTGTGTATGTGTGTGTGTTTGTGGAAATGCGTTTGCATATATGTGTGTACGTGTACCTGTTGCTGTGTAAATAGGTGGCGTAGATAAGCACCAGATGGATGCTGAACTAAGGAAGGAGATGATGGCGATATGGCCTAATCTCTCTCAGAAGAATCTGGACCTTCTGGTGACACCCCACAAGTGTAAGTTACCCAGGAGGTTGGTGTGTTCATAACGTGTCTCTTTTACCACCCGAGGACAGCTTTTCTCAGCCAGCCCACTCACTGCTCTGCACCCCCTGATGGTCCAGGCCTGTAACCTTAGTTTCAATTAAGGCCCTTATAGATATAAAGTACACACATTTAGACTGTAGACTGATCACAGAAGAGGAAATTCACTGAGAAACTTTATGGTCGCACTTTATTTTAAGGTCCAATTCTCTTTATTAATAAACTGTGAAATATGACTTTTGCCTCAATAAACTCTTAATTTGCTGCTTATTAATAGTTAGTAAGGTAGTTGTTAAGTTTAGGTATTGTGATGTAGAATATGACCATGCAAAATATGTGCTTTATAAGTACTAATAAACAGCCAATATGTTAATAATAGATATGCTGATAAGCAATTAGTTAATAGTGAAATTGGTCCCTATACTAAAGTGTTACAGTGTTATTCAAACCCAGCAATGGCGCAAACATGTCAATAATATAATTGCTGATTGCAGTTTGTATAGGGCAACTGTATAAATAGATGCAAGGCCTATACATGCAAATGAACCAAGAGAGTAGTTGCGGAAAGTATACTTTAGTTTTTGTTGTGAACAGCTAAACACATAGCTTTTCAAAGTATACTCCATTTGATAACGTGTGCTAACACAGATGCTAGGCACATGCACACTAGACAGTTTTACCCTTTCCAGTGTCTGCACTATTTATTTCCAAAAGTTATGAGCAATAAAAATGTCTTTGTAAACTGTAGACCTCTGGTTATCTTGGAATGTCTGCACATAAGCGTTTGTCAACGTAGTCGTCTAATGTTGTCTTCTGCAGTAGTTTGTCTGTTATTGTATGCAGGGTTAAAAAAATTGGGAGTACTAGCATAATGACAGAATTTCGTCAGTGTGCATAAAACTGAATTACTTTGCGATTACTTAGGGCCTTAGTGCAGTAAAAAAAAAAGAGAGTTTCATGAGCACCCGATGTGTTGCCTTTAGCTTTAGCATGTTTAGCTCTTTCCCTCCCCCTGCAGTNTAAAAAAAAAAGAGAGTTTCATGAGCACCCGATGTGTTGCATTTAGCTTTAGCATGTTTAGCTCTTTCCCTCCCCCTGCAGTCGACTGCAACTTTACACACATACATATTAAACATATTTTAAGTCAAGTGCAACAAAAGACATTGATAACATACATTGGCGTATGTCCAGCTCACTATGCCTGAGACCAGGGGGTGCCTTACTATAGATCAACCCTCTATAGATGTCTTTTCACTACAGGGGTTATGAGATTCCTGACAAGATGTACGTAAAACAGTATTATTAAATATATTGCACCACTATTATGCTACCAATGAGATGTATGTGCTAGTTCGCTGGTAAGACATGTTAAAAACATGCATAAAGCTAACTATCTTATGAAATATGCTTTAAACTAGCTAGCCTAATGCTAGCTAGATGCTACAAAAAAGCATGAGATAATGAGGTGGCACTGCTGTCACACATTAGGCAATAAAGCTTTTGACAAAATGATAATGCTAGTAGTATGTTTTAGATGAGTTTGCAGCAAGCATGAAGTAATTTAGAACTGTATTGTTTTGATGCTAATTTTTATCTTCATTGTTCTATGCAGATCCTATACAGAGGTGGTGACCATGGCTTTAAACACCACTAAGCATGGCATGTAAACCTAGTCTGAAGTTACTCTTTGTAACTTCTTCATGTGAACTCGGTTCCATAAAGCGGCAAAGACCGTTTTTGGGAAACTTTGTTTACTGTATCCAGGAATTATGCTGTAGTTTGCTGTCAGTTCTTGCAATACTTTTGTAGTTAAAATAGTAAAAATGGAGTATTTCAAATATTGATTGTAAAAATTGAGTGCATAATTAGTTTTAGCCCTTTTAATCAGTCTGCTTGTGAAAAGACCATTGGCTCTGTGTGTGTCGATTCGACACTCTTTGTTTGTGCATGTGAGTTTGCGTCTGCGTTTGTCTTGTGCACGTCCTGTCCTCACTCCCATCCCCCTCGCTCAGGGTCCATCTCACCTTGTCTAATCGTGCAGGGTAACTTGTCCTTTTCTCAGCAGCGACAGACCTGACAGTGGGAAAGATCTACGCTGCCATGATGATCATGGAGTATTATAGGCAAAGTAAAGCCAAACGGACACAGGCTCTCCACGATGAACAGGTACGCCGTCTTCTTCTCACCCTGCAATCACAATCTCAGTCCACAATGAACTGTGACAGACAGTCCTCAGCTGTGCTAAATGCTCATTTTCGACTCTGAAGCGTAAACACACTTCTTAGATAGTGAGCCAGTTACATGCCAGTGGATGCGCTGATGTTGTTCAAAGAACATTCTCAGTGAGAAGCTGTTGAGAAAGGCAAAAAAGATGAGCAACCACAGTTAATATGTTGTGTTCTTGCGGCTTGTCACAGTTCATGTGGAATCTGACAATGCACTCAATGCCTTTCTCATTTTGGGACTGAGCAATAACCTCCTTTGTATTTAGTAGTTGAATAGGTCTGCCTAGTTTGTTTGCCCTTTACCTTTAAAGGGGTCATATGACGTTGCTAAAAAGAACATTATTTTCCACATACTGTACATTATTGTTGCTCCTCTAAGCCCCGCCTTTCTGAAACGCGTTGATTTTTACAAAGCTCATTGTTCTGAGAAGCGAGGCGTGCTCTGATTGGCCAGCTATCCAGTGCGTTGTGGTTGGCCGAATACCTCAAGCCTGTGATGGAAATGTTACGCACCTTACCATAATGTGACGCCGTGTCCCGGCGCAACGACACAAAAACAATAAAAC